>JAOQMQ010000194.1:20432481-20444994 GCA_027563845.1 Erythroxylum subrotundum
TTTGTTAATACATATTATATAAGAGATTAAATCAATTTATTTAATTAAAAATAATTTATCTTTAAATTTTATGCGATATGTAATTATTATATGTTATAAAAATATAACTACATTAACATCAACAACAAATAGGTTTTATTTTTATTTGAAAGAAAAATAAAAGTAAAAAATTGAACACGAAAATTAAAAATTAAAAATTAGAATAATAGAAGTAGAGCCAAAGAATTTCTTGAATTTTATATATAATAATCGAGCAATTAAATAAATTGCACCTTTCTGCACTTATTTTTATGCATCACGTGGGAGTAGATACATTTTTAACTTCCTAAACTTTTAAGATCCAGTTGATTAAACCAAGGGTTTACGCAATGCTTTGGAGGTTATTTTCGTAGTTCGATCTCCTAAATTTCTAGTCTGTTGCTCCAAAGTTCACCATCACCATCTTTACATACAGTGAAAATATTGATCACATTGCGAGTTAACATCAATTTTCTTTTCTAATTGCTACTTTGGTTAGGTTTATACCATATTTTAATTTGTAGATTCATCTTTTATATGTATACATATATATATAATTGCAATTAATTTATTTTATGTCCCTCAGAAACACTATTTGGTGGCTACTATAAAAATAATAAAATATAAAAACTCTCGATTCTCTTTTAGTACGTATAGGAAGAAATTTCATTAATTAATAATGAGTATATTCTGGAAAATAAAAAAGGAAACTGTACCTGTGCATGAGAAACGGGACCCACCCACCCCAAATAAAAACTATGATAAATCAAATAATGGATTATTAATTTATGAAGTCATCAACTCGTCCAGGGTAAAATTGTCATACAACCCTTAAACGCGTGAGAGTCCAAGGTTTCTGTACCAACCAGCTAAAGCTAACCACAGCATAACCCACTAATGGCTAAACACCAAACCTACCAAAGAAAGGCAATGTTTAATCACATATTTACACCCATGTCCTCACTGTTGTCATTTCCCAATTTGCCCTTACTCTGGTATTGCACTTAACAGTGCCGTAAACTTTCTTCTACCAACACCGCCACTGCCTCGCGATCCACCACCATTACCCAAACTACCGGTACCGATAGCCGCCACTCTCCCTCGTGACTTCCCACTTTTTTCGTCAGAAAAAACCAACTGTGACACCGACTTCCGGCGACATCCACATTTATCACCACCACCACAGCTACCTTTCATTAACGCCGAGCTCGCTTTCACGGCCAATGCAGCCATTTCCTCCGCTTGCAAAGGATGTTTCAATTTGCTCAACGGCAAGGTAAAATAAAGCTGACCCGGTTGGAGCTCTTCATCGTCGTTAACGGCGGATACGAAGTCATCGAATTCCATCTCGTCTGCCTTGCAAATAAAGTGCGTCGGGTTCTTTTGTAGAACATAGGAAACCTTAACAGGGTAGCAGAATTCTTGTAACCTGCCGTCTTGTAGAATCAGCTTAGCTGTTGCTACGTGAGTAGATTCACAAGAACTGCAAATACCCATCTGGGGAATGGTGTTTTAATTACGTTGTTTTTGATCCAAAACGGAAAAAGCTTTGGAGCGAAACACAATGGGTTGGGGAGCATTGAGAGCAGGGGATTTATAGGACATTTAATTTGCCTCGTAAGTTGTACCTTATTGCTGATTTTGTCACGTTCGGAGAAAGAGGAAGGCACTATGATATAACCTCTTCCATCGATCAGTAGGGCCAGGAGTTGCCAGGCTGTAAGTTGTTGGAGACAGCTTGGAGTGTTGAGTTCTTTTATTAGTAAACCACTAAACCCTCTCGATTTGATTTTATTTAGACAGCTCGGGACTGAGGCCATTTTCTAGCTCTGTCTATGGTGAGGAAATGAGTGTAAAAGGTCGAACCATCGAAAGTGGACTTAAATTCACTGAAATTATAAAATATTATTTAAATCAAAATTTATTTATCGATTAAAGCCAACGTAAATTGAAAAGAAAATGACTATTCTGTTTCGGCGAGATCGAAATTTTCTAGTAATGTACCGTGCTCTCTATGGTTCAGTGTGGTAAAATGATAATGTAGAGGAGTGGAACACCTTCCATTTATGGATACATGATAATGCAGGTGTCTAGAGAAATGTTGCTTGCGATTTTTAGGAAGGCTTACGAAGTTATGCTAGCTCATCCTCAATCTCAGCCTCAAATGTGAGCTCATCGTTTCTCGGATTCTCAGTCTTTTGATATATGATTCTTAGTTACTCAAGAAATGCACCTTGTCATCTGATGATTTTAAAGTAACCCGTTAGTCAGGGTTTTGTAGATCTAAACCAGAGTTACTACAGGATTATCAAAGATACATACATTATCAGTGTTTTATTATGAAACTATGTTTTTATATCAGACCGAATAGTTTCAGATTTAGATTTATATCACCTGAATTGAAGTTCGCCTCATTCAGAATCTGTGCATAACGTTTGTAGGAGTATGAAAATAAGATTTGGTGTTTTGAGATGATGTCACGACTTGTGTCATCATTGCATGGTACGAGCTAAAATTGAGGGAGGAGCATTGCGGGACAGGATAAAGACAGTCAGATTTAAAATCATAATTTCAAAAACCAAACCGTTTGTAGCCTTGATTAACTTTTTAATTTAATTTAACTTAATAAATTTTATTGTTAAAAAATTAGTTTATTAATTAATTGAATAATTTTTATAAATTAATTAATTTTTATAAATTAATTAATTTTTAAAAATTAAAATAAGTCGATTTATTTTTCGACTATATTTAAAATTTATGTTTATTTAATAACTAGTCAAGATTTTAAATCTTAAACCATCGTTTAATTTCCTTCGTTTTCACTACCATTATTAGAAGACAAGAAGGGCATTCTGGAGAATAATGAAATAAAAATGCAACCTAAACGTGGGCATTAGAGTGTGCTCAACGAAGCTTCGCTGTCGAGAAAGGAATCCGACATGCAACAATAAAAGCAGCGTAATCTGATGTGGGTTTCCCTGTTCAAAGTATTCGTTCGCTTTTTTAGCGCTGACATGTTGGGAAGACAATTTTTTTTCATGTTTCAATCAATTTTTTATTCTTTTAAATCCGTCTATAAATTGCATATAATCGAAGAATAAAAAGAATATAAGGACGCTTGTTTTAAATTTTTAATTATTAAAACCACATAAATATTAATTTCAATAATTAAAATAGATTATTAAAGGACTTAAAATTTTAAAAATTATTGCAAACTGCATTTATGTAATCATTTAAAAATTTAAATCTAAAATTTAACAGAGTCAAATATTATTTGGATTTGTTTGAAAAGAGCTCCTTTAGAATTAATTGATGTCATTCGGATAAGGTAAACGCGAAAGACGAGAACTCTTGGGTCTGTCCATTGTATAAAGAAACCTGTTTTATCTCTTCTTCATAACTTAAAAGATGACATTTTAAGTTACTTGCACATGGTTTTAATTGGTAGTTGTGGCGTACTGCAGTCCTAAGGAACTACGAATATGTTGTACTTGTACATGTCTTTAATTTGTACATTTCTAATTATATTTAAATTATTATCTTAATTTATTGTAATTAATTAATATTATTAATATTTTTTTCAATAATCTGCGAGTGCATTATACCCCAGAATTCGGAATTTAGACTGTTATGATACATTCGTCAAATCCTTGCACCGAAAGGAAGATTTGATTACCTTTTTTAAAAAGTTTTCGACTCATAATTGAGAGATGAGCCGGCCCACCACTGACCCTTTTCATGAAGCTTCAGGGGCGACTTCCTCCTGATTTCCACTCAAGCTCGTCTCAAGAGCAATTGGGATATGTATGGTCTAGAAAGGTTCTTCTCATAAAAAGGTCTATGGAAACTGCTTTGTAGGCTCTCTCTTTGTTGCAACTTTTGTTCTCCGTAACTCACCCCTTTATGCACTTTTTAAATCCACCTTTGCAGAAAATAATAAAATTTTGTTTATTGGTACAGCAGCATCTATTGCCTTTCTGCTTTCTATTCTCAAATCGTGGAATATATGTGCTAGAACATATTTTATATATTTCTTATTTAGTTTTGGTATTTTAAATTAAATATATAAAAAAATTACAATTATTAATTAGAGTGATAAAAATGAGTATAGATTGTGTTTTAATCGAAGTTCAAATCATCAATTGGCTGTTGTGCTTTGCTTATTGGACTTTTGATAAGAAGGACATCTTTGATTGAGTTGAGTTCACGTTTCATGTATATTGCTTACTTATTTGATTTAGAAAGAAGTCCAAGACTACACACGTTATTGAAAAAAAACCTAAGGGTTTTTTATTTAAAAACCAACAGTGTGGCATTGAGGAAGATGTGGGGTGCGACAGTCAGTGGAGTGTGTGTGTGTTGGTAATTGGAGAGTGCTTTTCATTATGTAGTTGAAGCAAGATGATGTTGGCTTGTCTCCTATTATTGTTGAAGTAAGTCTCCAATGTCTGTGGGCTTCATCATTGTTCCATGTGTGTGCGGTATTGAGTAAGTGATGTGTGTGCAACATTGACTGGATGTGCATGTGCGTTAATTGTCAACATAATAAAGACTGCAGTGGTGTGCATGATGGGGACGTGAAAGTTGAATAGCGTGTGTAGTGATTTAGTGAGATCTACAGTGAAGTGGGTTAAGGTGTTGAATTTTTTCAGATTTGTTTATCTGGGCTGTGCACGTGTTCTAAGTGTCAAAACTGTGGATAAGCGTTTATTTTCCAGACTTGGTCTTCTAGGATTGTGCGTGAATTCTTGGTTGCATCATTCTTCATTGGCTCAACAATTATTAATTGATTTTTTATGGGCTACGTATACTTTGGTTGGCGAATGTGTTATCGGTGCAGCTGTGGCTTCATGTTGGTGTTTATGTGAGTCAATCTATTAGTGTTGTGACGACTTCCAAATCTATTTCAGTGGAGCTTAACCTTTTGAGAAGTTGTCTTCTTTTTCTCAAGTATATTATTATTTTGTTCTTAATTGATTGATCACTTGAGTTATTTATTTCTTATCTTCATTGTCAAATATTGTTGAGAAAATCCTCTGTTGAGATTAGTACGAGACGGTCGTACTATTGGGCGTGAAATTCTTTCACGGGAAGTGAGGTTGAGCGATAGTGTCAAGGGTTGAGTGGTGTCGGCTCAGTAAAGCCTTGGGTAAAACTATTGTACTTTGGTGAAAGTAATTAAGCTGGGTGAGGGCCCCGCAGCCGTAGGCAAGGTGTGCTGAACTGCGTTACCAAATTTCTGGTATTGATTTATTTTTTGCTCTTTTAATTTTTCTGATTTTTTGTTTGCCAGAAATGAATCGGAAAGTTTGCGAAATTAACCCCCTTCGGTTTTATAATTGGTATCAGAGCAAGGTCACCGATTCAGAACTTGGTAGCAAGTTGGTGCAGATCCTAGTTTCGCGAACATGGCTACAAGAGAGGCACTACAGGTGGAAACTGGAAAGAACGTGAACAATGCAGAAGATGAATTAGATGAAAATGAAGACATGATTTTACTTACTCGAAATTTTGGTAAATGACTGAAAAGGATGAAAAAGGACAGACCTGACTCTAGACAATATGGTGGAAGTTCATCAAGTTACAACTCAAGACAACAAATAAAGGCACAAAAAGGAGAACGGAAGGCAAGCAGAATCCAGCAATGTCATGAATGTCAAGGTTTCAGACACATTGAATCCGAATGTGCTAATACTTTGAAGAAGAGAAAAGGAAAGTCTTTCACAAGCACCTGGATTGAGAATGATTCCAAGAGTGAATATGGTGGCGAAGAAGAAATAACTAATAGTGCTGTGTTGGTTGCCTTACAAAACAAAAGTCCAGTTACTTGCTTAACAGTAACTGAGAAGGAAGTAACTAAAGTCGGAAAAGAGGGAAAATCGAAAAATTTCGAAAACAACTCATCTCAAGACCTATTATCAGATTATGATAGCGACAGAAGTAATCTAGATGATAAAAAGGGGAATAGTGACGAGGATTACAAGGCTATATATGAAAAATGGGTGAAAACGTGTAGAAAGAATGAAAGATTAGAGGAAGAGAATCTGTTCATGAAGAACACCATACAAGAGTTAGAAAAGAAGCTGATGTTGACGTCGGATGAGCTTGGTAAAGCTAGAATGAAATTGGTAAGTACTGAAAAGGGCTTGAGGATGTTGAATGGAGGCACGGAAAAACTAGATAAGTTGATTGAAATTGGTAAAGTTAAAGGGGATCTTCAAAGCATAGGATATACAGGCGAGTGTTCGAAAGTGAATGAAGAAAAGTTTGAAATGTCTAGATCATCCAAAAAGGTAGAAACCTCAAAAAAGAATCGAAGATTTATACCCACATGTCACTTTTGTGGAGTCATTGGACATATAAGGCCAAAATGTTATCAGTTACTATAAATGTTGTTTCAAAGGGGTCATAACAAAAAATATAGACACTCTTCATTAAATTTCCAGCAGCATCCCATGGTATTAAAGCAAGCTTGGATTAGAAAGGGTCAAGTACAAGCACAAAAACATAGTGAAGGAAAAACAAGAGAATGCCCAGATTTGCAGTTAGTTACTGCAGATGAAGCAACTGCAGAAAGTGGCTTACAACTAGTTACTGCAGATGGAGTAGCTGCAGAAAGTGGTTTACAGTTAGTTACTACTGAAGAAGTAACTGCAGAAACTGAAGAACTTTCAGTTATTTCGGATGATGAATCAACCAAAACAATGAAAGCTGATTTGAACCGAGTCTCTTCATCTCAAATCCGAAGGAACCATCCAGCAGAAAATGTTATTGAGGATGTGAGCGAAAGAAGAAAACAAGAGAAAGAAAAATGTTTGATTATCAAGAACTTACAGGAAACTTGTGTTATACATCTTCATTCAAGCCAAAGAAAAACATCAGGTTTGAGATTCTTCGAAGGGCACAGGGACAGTGTGCTTTATATTTTTGAAGTTTTTTTTGTGTGGTTAAAAACAAAAAAAGGAAACAAAAAAAGAAAGATTTTTTTTGTTCTTTAGTTTTATGTTGCTATTGACGTCTCATCTTTTAGTAGTTTGCTTAGTGACTTCTATTTGGCTCTATCGAAGACTCTTCAGCTCTCTCATCGGTATGTATCTCTCTCGGCTATCTCTCTCTCTTTCGGGCATATTTCTCAGTGTTTTGATTGGTGGTAATTTGTCTTCTTGACGTGCTTATAACTCTTCCATTGGTATGATTATACTTTTGACATTATCTTGTTCCCAAGGGGGAGACATTAGATTGTTTATAGTGAATGTTCCATTCAGGGGGAGATTTCAAGATATATGTGTGCCTATTTTTCTTGCTTTTTGGCATCTTTTTGTCCCAAGGGGGAGAAATTTGGATGATTGGAGAACTTGATGTTGATTATGGGGAAGTATTTGTCCTATGAATTGTGCATTTGATTTTTATATGTCCAATTATGTTGTTTAGGGGAAGTTTCATATTTGTGACAAACAATGCCAAAAAGGGGGAGATTGTTAGAATATATTTTATATATTCCTTATTTAGTTTTGGCATTTTAAATTGGACATATAAGAAAATTACAATTATTAATTGGAGTGATAAAGATGGGTATAGATTGTGTTTTAATAGAAGTCCAAATCGTCAATGGGCTGTTGTGCTTTGCTTATTAGACTTTTGATAAGATGGACATCTTTGGTTGAGTTGAGTTCACGTTTCATGTATATTGTTCACTTATTTGATTTATAAAAGAAGTCCAAGACTACACACGTTATTGAAAGAAAACCTAAGGGTTTTTTATTTAAAAACCAACAGTGTGGCATTGAGGAAGATGTGGGGTGCGACAGTCAGTGGAGTGTGTGTGTGTTGGTAATTGGAGAATGCTTTTCATTGTGTAGTTGAAGCAAGATGATGTTGGCTTGTCTCCTATTATTGTTGAAGTAAGTCTCCAACGTCTGTGGGCTTCATCATTGTTCCATGTGTGTGCGGTATTGAGTAAGTGATGTGTGTCCAACATTGACTGGATGTGGATGTGCGTTAATTGTCAACATAATAAAGACTGCAGTGATGTGCATGATGGGGACGTGAAAGTTGAATAGCTTGTGTGGTGATTTAGTGAGATCTACAGTGAAGTGGGTTAAGGTGTTGAATTTTTCCAGATTTGTTTATCTGGGCTGTGAACGTGTTCTAAGTGTTAAACACTGTGGATAAGCGTTTATTTTCCATACTTGGTCTTCTAGGATTGTGCATGAATTCTTGGTTGCATCATTCTTCATTGGCTCAACAATTATTAATTGATTTTTTATGGGCTGCGTATACTTTGGTTGGCGAATGTGTTATCGGTGTAGTTGTGGCTTCATGTTGGTGTTTATGTGAGTCAATCTATTGGTGTTGTGACGACTTCCAGATCTATTTCAGTGGAGCTTAACCTTTCAGGAAGTTGTCTTCTTTTTCTCAAGTGTATTATTATTTTGTTCTTAGTTGATTGATCACTTGAGTTATTTATTTCTTATCTTCATTGTCAAATATTGTTGAGAAAATCCTCTGTTGAGGTTAGTACGAGGCGGTCGTACTATTGAGTATGAAATTCTTTCACGGGAAGTGAGGTTGAGTGATAGTGTCAAGGGTTGAGTGGTGTTGGCTTAGTAAAGCCTTGGGTAAAACTATTGTACTTCGGTGAAAGTAATTAAGCTGGGTGAGGGCCCCGCAGACGTAGGCAAGGTGTGCCGAACTGCGTTACCAAATTTCTGGTGTTGATTTATTTTTTGCTCTTTTAATTTTTCTGATTTTTTGTTTGCCAGAAACGAATCGGAAACTTCGCGAAATTAACCCCCTTCGATTTTACAATATGTATTTAAAAAAGAAAATGGATTACTTTTATGGTACATTTTAAGTAGTTAAATCACTAAGATATCGTAGATTGGTTGATGTCTCTATGTCAACCAATTAATCGTAGTCTTTGTATCATAATTATTTAAAGTTATTGTTTATCTTACATAATCATTTAATTAATTGATTTATAAGATAAAGTTCATTATCATAACTTAAATGGGTATGTGACTAACAAGTGACACCTGAAAATTGAAGCCCTCATATTATACATAAGTATGATTAGTTATGACAAAAATAAATGTAAAAATCTAAAAAAACATGAGCATGCCTAATTACAAATATAGTAAAGTATAATAATCTTAGTATGTATTACTGCAAACCAATGTTTTAAAAATTGGATCAAATATCGAACTGGTCAAAAGAAAGGTTTAAGGTTTAAATGTTCAATTTGTATTAAACCGTTATAAAGCCGGTATATAATAAAGAAGAATTAAAAAAGTTCCATCTCTCTCCTCCCTCTCTCTCTCTCTCTCTCTTTCTCTCTTCTTTCCTTTTTCTATGTAATTTTTCTTGAAGCGCAGTTCTTATTTGGCATGGTAATTGTTGTCTGCTTTGATTATGTTATTGAAATTTTGTTAAAGGTGGTTGTGCTACTAGTTGTGAACTCGTTTTGGGTAGGTTTTATATAACTCTGAACTGAATGATCAAGCTGTCAACAAAGCTTTTAAGTCATATTTGATGTTTTGTTCTAAGTTTAAGAAAGAATTAAAATTGGAGAAGTCTGTTCAACGTCGAGTTGGTTGGAGAAGAAATCCTTATTTCCGGTTTTCATGGTTCAAACAAAACCGGTTGGTTTTTACCCTTAACGGTTAAAAGTAAAAATCGAGCTGAAAACCAAACCGGTTCATTCTTAACCAGGTCAAACTGGCCTGTTTGGTTCGATTTTTACATCATTGCTGCAAACATTAGAATACAAGTTCAAGTGAATACAATTGAAAAGCATATGTAGAAGTAGATATGTTGCAGCCGACACTCCTTAGAATCACTGCTGTAAAGTTAGTGGTAGTCAACCTGAAAAATTGAGTTGAGGGGAGTTTTACTAAATAAGTTCATATCACCTCACAACACTTAATGACAAGCTCACACAATATTCAATTTATATTAGTACAAACACATATATACGGTGCATGACAAATCACATCCAATACAAAATAAATCGTGGAGAAAGAATATTTATAACAACCAAATCTCCAAGGGAATCCTCATAATACTACATCTTGAATGGCTACAGGGAGCTAAGCATTACCAACGACCCAACTATACACCTATACTCCTATAGCCACAAGGCTCTCTTAGTTCAAAGGAGTTGTAAGGAGCCAAGTATTACTAACCAACTAGCCCTTACTCAATACATCCAAAGTCACAATTATGTCGATAACATACATATTAAACAAGCACCCAACCAGAGCTAAGCGTCAACCAAGATCATTCCATATTACATCTCAATATCAAATCATAATCATCTCTCATAATCAAATCAATGTGCACTTAGTCTTGATGCATATTCATTAAGTGGTACGTCCTACATATTTATTCCTCCTCCACAATAAAAATTAAATACATCCACACATAATCTAAATATCAATCATGAAATTTCACAAAACAATCACCCAATCATGTAAGAATCATCATATATACATGTAGTATACCATAGGTAGCCACCCCGCATGCATATACTTAGATATCACAATATTATTCGCATAGGCATCATGATAATGACTACTCAAGTTTCAAACGTACATATATATACTTGTGGATAATCATATCATATCCGTGTGCATTAGAATAAGGATATTATCCTAGCTTAACATGTCGGTAGATAGATATGAACTTACTTAATTGATATACTTGTCAGCCTGAATCTTGCAACGTAAGTCATATTCTTGATATACCTATAAAATAGGAAATGAAATATCTTAATCAGTATCATTTGTAAGTTGTTGGGCTCAACTAACAACCCATGACTTATTAGGGTTTCTTGTATGGTCTCATTATGCAATTTGGCCCGTGATCCTATTCTTATTTGAACTTCTCGAGATTTTTTTGCAAAGTCTTAAGAATTTCACCTAGTTCTTAAGGAAAAAATGACTAGCACAATTTATAAGATTTTTTTAAAAAAATTGAAATAAAAATCAACAGAAGGTCATAAAAAAAAGTAAAGTAGAATTACACCTTAGAAATGATTTTTAAATCTCATTAAATGAATTAGTTACTAATAGCAAAGAATTAGTATGATTTAACTAACATATGATAAACATTATTTTCATACTCATGTTTAATCGAAACGTTGTATGATGAAATAGTCAAATTATACCAAAAAAACATGTACGAAAAGGTTAGATAAACCTACTTTGACATTCCTAATATTTAGGAAGTTATGATATATTACTAGACGTCAATCTTAATATATAGATATAAATTATTTAATTGAAAAATGAAAACATAAGTTAAAGTGATTTAATTTATCTAATCATGAATATGATTTAGAATTATAATTTTACCTACTATCAATATATCTAGGAACCTAACGGTCACACAAAAAGAAAAAAGTTGAAAATAGAAAAAGATATTTTTATCAAGTTGGACTTAATCGTAAAGTTTGGGAAATTTTATGATTAAATATGAGAAATTTAATAAATAAGGACCAATATCTGATATTGAATTTTATTTGTTCCTAATTGATATTTAATTAAAATTAATTATAATTAAAATTTAAATTTAAATTTAACTAAAGTTATAATTTTATTTCAATTTAATTACTCAAATGTCGAAATCCTATTTCAAAATAGGATTATACTCTAAAAAAATTAGTACCTCATATATACCTTCTCTACACCACTTATAAAGTTCTCTCAACATGTTCATATAGATACTATTAGAGACCAGATATGTGTGCAGCTACAGTATTTACAAAGAACCAATTTCAAAAATAGTTTGAGAAAAATAATAAAGAATCAAGTTACATAATAATGTACAATTTATATTTATACTTATTATATATGTACAATAATCATGTTATAAAATTTTAAAGTGATTTAACTTTCGAAAAATCAAACAAATTTATTTTAATATTTATTTTACTGTGTAGATTTATAAGGACTAACCTTATTGCGGAAGTATTGGATCGATTTTTTGATTGTTAATCTTCGTTTTACGGTTGGCTACTAGAGTCACCGATTAATCCACGCCACAAACTCAAATCCTTGATGGTGTGATTCACGTGAAGAATAATGAATTTTCAGATTTATGCAAAAATGTCGAGAGCAAGAGAACCAAAGGCTTTTTGGTTTCTGATATCTTTCTTTTCTTAAGAAGATAACTTCTGGTGGAAGTTATATCTATATATATATATATGGCCGTTCGTGTAACCGCCAACAACTCCCACTCGGCCACATAAGCCACGATTTACATCTTCTGTCTAAAATTTCACGTGTCATACTGAGAATGAGGCGTGCGACCATTTAAAGAACCAGTAGTGTTATATTAAGTCACAATCTAACTAACATAACACTTTCACATAGTCATGATACCCCAAATCATCCAAAATATCACCAAACGCATACATTGTCCCTTTATGCTCATAGATATATCATATGATTATACACCAAGTATAATCGCCCGGGCTGATATGGTGATAAAGGA
>JAOQMQ010000194.1:20461861-20472657 GCA_027563845.1 Erythroxylum subrotundum
CTCCCTCTCTTCTCTGCCGGCTGCACTCTCTTACATGCTACTCTTAGGTTTTTAAAAAAACCTTTTTATATGTTAGGATTTGGGCTCCACTTAGGAGTGGACCCAAAACCCAACAACAAGTCAAAGTGCCCCCTCCTCAAATGTTCCTAGTTCCTACGCTCCTTGTATGAACAAGCTGTATTTTAAGCATGATCTGATAGATAATCAATGGCACTTCTCCCAATCGCTCCACATACTTCAAGAAGAACAAAACCCCCTACACCTTCTAATATTCACTGAACATTTATTCAAATCACAAAAGACACGTTCACTGTATAGATTCAAGACCACTGAACCTTCACTCAATTATCACACACATGCACACTTACTACACCATGGGTCTCACACCAGATGCGTTATTAAGCTCTAAGCCTTATATGCGCAGCCACCCAAATTTTTCATTAACTCCAACAGCTGCCGTAACGCATACACACGCAGGGTATTTTCAAGTGACCAACGCAGCTTCAACAAAAAATTCCCAATTCATATGTTGTCGCAAACTCATCTCTAGGTTTTCTTCAATTGCGTGTAGTAATAGACTCCTTCGTTAAATTAAACAAGTGAGCAATATTTGTGTAACGTGAATTCCACTAAAAGATGTCCTTCTTATCCACACAAATATACAATAGTTCAATAACCAAAACACACTAGCCCATTTACGATTTGGACTTCAATTAAAACACAATCTCCACCCATCGCCATCAGTCAAATTAATAATTTTAATTTTTTTATATGTCCAATTCAAAATATCAAAATCAAACAAAAAAATATATAAAATATATTCTAACAATCTCATGTCAATATTTTTCTTGAATCATCAGGGTGCGAAGATGCTCACTAAGAGCGGTCCATCGGTCTCTAGCCCCACCAATATTCTGTGTGGTTGGAGTAAAGTTGTGACATTGTGGGTATGAAAATGGCTTTAAGCAATCAGGGTTGGAAAAAAGTTACTTCAACAGACTTTAGATCCCGGAAGGAAAAAATGCCTCCAGACAATCAGGACCCACAAATGACATTCTTTCCAAAATTCTCTTCCTTTGTTAATTAACTGATAATAGTCGGTATGTGTCAAAGGTGTCGGCAGAGAATAAAATAATGGTAATCTATGTTTAGCACTTTCTTATGAATATTCCATTATTGTTTTCTGTGATTTCAGAAGAAATAGAAGGCTACACATCCCCTTTTGTCATTAGATATTTGGGTGAAAATATGCAAATGCTAAAGCTGTACACTATGCTAGATTTTTCCCTTTGGAGCAACAAGACTTTGTCAGGACTTGCCCATCTGATGTAAGGATTGGAGGTTATAAGGAAGGGAAAAGCCATAGGTTGAAGAGTGCTGAAGCAAATGACAGAAACCAAGACAAGAAGGCCATCGCTGCAGATAACTGATATCTACTGCATAACTTTGCAGGGCAAAATGTAGAACCCACATCCAGCAGGAGGTCAGTGACACTAGCTGTTGACGAAGCAGCTGCTAATGATAAAAATGACAGAACCTGCCGAACATAATTCAGAAAAAGAAAGGTACTTTTAGTAGTCACTTCTTAGTCAAAATGATCATTCCAATGAAAAAAAGAAACTCCTATCCTCAGGAAATGCCTTCATCTGCTCAATAGGCAGGATGTTACCTACCCAATCTCCAAGGGTGATAACCAACAAGATTCTCGGTTGATGAGGTAAACATTTAACAAAGACAGAATAAGCGTCTACGAGCACCAAAGTCACGCTCCAAGGAATAACCAAACCCATGACTGTTACCAAGAAGCTGCAGAGAATCATAAACAATAATGAGCCAACCAAAAAAGAAGGAATCTTCGTCAGGGTTAAATCATCTGCATACACATAATTTAGAGAAAATAGAGAATGACAGCTTATTCCTTGCAAATTTCTCCAGAAAAGTAGAATAGAGAACCAAATTTGCAAAAAAAACATAACTTTCTGCAAACTCAAATATCAGCCAATTTCAGATTTCGGCGAAACAGTTTTTTTTTTTTTCTAAAATGGATGCAGACGAGTCCAATGACCAAGGGCCCGATAGGTAAACTGTATCCACTCAAATTCAGAAGCATTTCGGAGCAGGGTCCTAGATATTCTCACAACTGATGAGGATAGCATCAGCTTTCTTGCTTCTAAGCCCCTGTTGTATGTAATCAAAAGGGACTCCAACAAATAAGCCTCAAAGTGACAGCTTCAATATGTATAAATCATCTTTTCTCCTGCAAAAAAGAGCCGTCAGGCTGCTTTTTTCATTTCCGAAGTTCAAAGAGAATGATTTGACTTTTCTTATCCTTCACAGCCAGGACTTTCTCATGATCCAAATCATGAAATTCCTGATTCAATATCATCATCATGATCCTACTTCCTTCAATCTTAACACTTAATGAACGAGTAAAAGGAAAGAAATACAGAGACAAAGAACAAATCTTGACAAGACAAGGACACTATGACTTAGGATTGCGAGAACAAGAATAGAATCTCCAACTCTGTATAAAGGGTCTGTGATAATAATTCAAAGACACGAAGGATCTATCAGAGTCGATCAAATTCTACAAGAAGGATATGTATAAAATAATATTACCAGAAAGCAGTATAGCTATAGAATTCGACACCCATGCACATGAAGAGAAGAGAAGCGGTGGAGAAAATGGTCTGACCCAACCGGAGAGCCAAACTGGCACTTGTCCCCATTGCACCAGGGACCTCTTCTTCCATAACTCAACCTCTTCATGTCCAAAACTTCATATCAAACCCCACTTAGACAAAACCGCAAAACGAGGCGAAATCAACAAAGGAAGAAATAAAGACACCCTCTTTAATAATTTATCACTTGAGCTATATTCACGTGCTAGAAGAAAACGGATAACAAATTATAACAGAGCTTTTCTGGTGAAAGCTGGAAGGGTATTGTAAGAGACAAGAAAAGCGAAAAGAACGTAATGGTAACGCCAACAACTCATGTAAAGAATCTCCCTTTTCAATCTTCGATTGCGGGTTTGGTTCTCTTCGAGTTCTTCAAACTGCGCATACGAATACGAGGATTGGTGGGGGGTTGCTGCTTATAAGCCAAGTGGCTTTTTCAGCCCAGAGACTTTGGGTGAGACGTTAATGTATCAATGAAGAGTCGCTAATGTCATTAGTGCTGCCCCACATCACATTCATGTTTAACATGATATGTATTCCAATAATCAAACTTGTAATCGGAAAAGGTTCGATTTTTCTTTTCATTTTTTCTTTTATGAACATTGACTGGAATAATAAAATAAGCAAATTGGGTGTTATTTTTTATTTTGTCTCTTATTGCTACAATAGTTGGCAATTTTTAATGATATTAATGTGGTGTTATACAACTTGTGTAGTTGGCCTAATGAATCTGATTTCAAAGAAAACAAGATAGATAGGGGTTAGTTGAGTTGTTTTATGGTGTTGGTTCTGAATAAGGATATAATGTCATTACATGACAAGGAAATAAATTAATTCTAACTTCATCTGAATCTAAATTAAAATTTTAAAATCATGATGATCACAAGGAGAATACCAAAATTAGGAATTGAAAAGAGTCAAGGCTTTAATGAAATTATGAGTATATTATGTTACAAGAAATAGCAATTGGATTGTTTTTGTTTCTTCGACATAAACCAACAGACGGAACCCTGAGATTTTGCAAATGTTAATTAGTGAAACCTGCTGGTCCTCGTCTGGATTTTGACAGCCAAATAAAAGAATTGGTGTAATGGTCCAAAGAAAAGAAACAAATGAGTAGCCAAATGTCTTTGAATCTTGATTTGCCTTTTCCTTTCTGTCCAGCAAAGTTTGATTGGCAAGAACCTCGTAGTTGTTGTCATGAACCAGCAATTCCTTTCTATTCAACAATTTATTCGGATCAATTCGTGCACATATCAATTAATTGATGAGATGTGGTTCCGACGACGTCCTTCTTTTCAATTTTTTTGGCATGAACGTGAACGGCCCTAGTGTCGAGTTTTTAAATTGTTTTTAAGATACGTATTTTAACAATATATATATATATATATATATATATATATATATTTAATGATTAATGAGTATAATAGTCATTAATAATATAAATAATAAAAAATATTATCATCTAATTGGTCTCTTTTCCTTGTAAATGATCAGCTCTTTAAACATGTTTACAAGAAATTTCGTGTTGCAAAAAGATGGAATCCAGTGTTTTTACAAAAATTCTACCTGTTAACATCAAAATATTTGATTAATGTGAAATTTGTAGTGGATGGAGAGTTCCAATGTCGTGAGGTTTAAGCAAGATGATCCGCTAGGTTACCAACTTCATTAATTAGAACTACTAAGACACAATTATTTTGATCAAACCTGTGGAAGAACTAGTTGGATCACCAGTTTCATTGAAGGGTACGTTAATGATTCCAACTTGCAAGAGACGTGGACGTTGTCTAAGCTTGGAAATCCCATGTCAATGGATTTAGACGTCATTCCAGATTCAACATTTAGCAAAAACTGAGCCAAAGTAGATATACTGTTTCATACAAGAATTGAGCCACCTATGACTCAAGCTGACCGTACCAGATACCCTGGATCTTCACATCTTTCGGGGCCTTTGCACCCAAATCAGTGTCAGATGGCTGAACACTCTCAAACACTCCGATCACCTCTCCGGTCTCAGGCTTGCTTTTGGTGACTTTAAGCGTAATTTTCCCGGTTGATGACGAAGAATTCTTGATGTTCTCCTTGGTTAGCTCCTCCTCATCTCCCCTGCCTCCAGCCGGCAATGCCACTGCATTGTCGTAGCCAGATGAGCCACCTCTTCCCTTTGGGTCCAAGAATGATGATCCTCGGTAGGATGGTACAAGAAAATCTCCTCCAAAGCCGTCGGGTTTTCCTGTTGCTACCAGCTGTTTAATGGTGAAGAGGAATGGCACACGCTCGCCACCAGGTAGCTGAACGGTAACAGCAGCATAGTCAATCCCGTCTTTCTCTACAAACTTGATTGTGCCATCAGGAGAGACTTCAAATGGTCCTTCGATTTCGTCAAGGGTATAGGTCAAGCGAGTCATGAGCTTGGTGTTCTGGAATTCAGGTGGAGAGTTCTTGCTAACACCTTCAGCCTTGACAGTGAACGAAGTTGGCTCCAGGCATAATTTCTTTGCCTCATATTTACCAGGTTTAAAGGCAAATGAGTCCACACCGCCATCGATGGTTGGGCACTGATTTGCAGTTCCAGTTCCCTTAACTTCCATGTATGTCTTGCTCTGAATCTCGTCATAGGTCAGCCTCTTTGGGACTCCTTCAGCACTTGCTCCCTGAAAAGTGTCAAGTCATTGTGATTTTACCAAGTGAAAATTGTCAGGTCATTGTGATTTTACCAAGCGCAGAAGTTCTGAAGCAAATCAGAATTCTCAAACATGGCCTTACCCTAATTTGGTTGTCCTGATTTAACCAAGTAATTCTAACTTTTCTCACGACGATGTCTATCACAAGCACGTAAAAATAGAACAGGCTTGTCGTTACAATGACCATGTTCACTCTTAACACATCAAATATTACATGCACAACATTAGGGCCTCTAAAACTGAGGATCACTGCATCAATCAGTATTTTGCTAAATTGACAGTATAGTTTCTCTAGTCACTTGTTGCCACTTTCAAGCATAACCCTTAAAATTTTGATCAAATCATATTCATTTTCATAAATAAAATTATTGATGAGTTTGAAGTTAAAAAACAGAAGAAACACATACCGAGACAACAAGGGCTGAAGTAGCAAGAGCAAAACCAGCTATCTTACTAACATCCACACACTTCTGAGCCCAGTCCTTTAGATCAGATTGCAAAGAGCAAGTGATCCTAGCACTAGCAGGCTCCAAGCCGAAAGCCTTAGAAATAGACTGAGAAAGCTTGAGCTGAAGGACAGACCTAGGAGGAACACCAACCTTGGCAGGTTGCATGAAGGTAGCTGCAGCTTGTAATGAGGCAGCCATGATTTCTTATACGCACTTGTTCTAACTTTTTGTTTGCCGGAAAAATGAAAACTGCATATGTGTATGGTGACTACAAAGGAAGGTGGTGTTTAAACTTTAGAGAGGAGAATCAAGTTTGTGGCTTGTGACTGAGTAAGATAAGGTATAGGATAAGGCTTTCCCTCATTGGTTGATTGTGGGTAATGCCATTGGTATGGACTTTGCCACTTGGCAAGTATCTTGTGTGGGATAAAGATACTTTCAATCGGAGTGGATGATAACAGGTTATTCAATATTTTAAAAACTAGCATGCAAGTATCTTGTGTGGGATAAGGATACTTTCAATCGGAGTGGATGATAACAGGTTATTCAATATTTTAAAAACTAGCATACATTGGCCCATGCAGGTCTCGAACCTGCGACCTTCGCGTTATTAGCACGACGCTCTAACCAACTGAGCTAATAGGCCTATATACCTCGAAAACCTTGAAATAATAATATGGTCACTAATTAGAAGAAGGAATCAAAGTCGATCTGTTGTCAGTACTGTGATGAATCAGATAATACCAATCAGATATCATCTTTTTTCCTCTCGATCCTCGAATGAAAAGCTTGTAATTGCGATTAAGTAAAAAAGAAATGAGCTTTGAGAAGTGTGGAGGCAGTTAGAATGCATAGATAATTATGGCTAATCTTATCCTACTTATTGATTTGGTTAGAATATGTATCTGCTATCCTGTTATAGTGTTTGTATACTAGTATAACGTTTCTACATTCTCTTTTCTTGTCCTGTAACAAACGTATCTTGGTATTAGAGCCTTTTCACCACTCTATCCGTGTTTGAGTATCTTCCTCACATCTTTCCTCTTCAAGAAGCTCAAAATCTCATGACTGTAGAACATAGCTCCCACACACACTCTCTCGCTCAACTCTACGTCGGTCTCACCATAATAGTAGCTATACACAACAATAACTAGAGGGAACAACCACCCACTTTGAAATTTCAGTCCTTTAAAGCACCACAGTCAAGTGACAAAGTAAATAAGCAGTTTGCTATAGTGGGAAGAAGAGGAAGACAAACTCTTGCAACAGTAAGAGTCGTATAAGCAATCCCATCAAAGATGTCATCAGAAAGCAAACCTAGTTATCATCTTCTCCTTAGCAATCGACAAGGACTCCTTCAATAGTTATCATTATTATTAGCAACATACGATTCATCATGCCATGTCACCTACTTCCACCACCTATGATGATGGATCCCATCCTCCCCAAAACAATCTCGTGTCTTTTAATCACACCATTGGTGCTATATTATGTGATGAAAAATTTGTTCTTTGAAAATCTCAGGTGTATCCTATTATTGTTGGTCACGGTTTGGAAGGATACTTTACTGGCGAGAAAAAAGCTCCACTGGAATTTATCACTGTTATGTCTAGAGATAGCAGCACAGCCACTTCCGAGGAGACCCTTAATCCTGATTTTTTGTTTTGGCAAAAGCAACACCAACTCCTTCTCGACTGGCTTCGTATGTCGATGTCTGAAGGAGTTCTCAGACAAGTTTCTAGATTCAACACGTTATGTCAAGTTTGGATAGAATAATTCACAGTTAACTTGAGGTCTTGAGTTATGTTGCTCCGTTCTCAATTTCATAATACAAAAAAGGGGAGTATCTATGTTTGAATATTTCAATAAAGTTAAAAAGTATAGCAGGTCGTTTGGTTGCTGCAGGAGACACCATTCACAATGATGATATAATAATGATTAATGGTTCAACCATTGATTATCGCGCGCTGAAGGTGACACTATCGACATTTGTTGAACCCGCTTCTCTCATTGAATTGCTTGGATTACTCTTAACTCAAGAGAGTGAGTTTAAGCTACAAATAATTCTGATTCTTTTTCGCCTATTGCTAATGTTGTTGTTAAGAGAAATTCATAGGGACATTCCTTTTCCAACTCGCAACAAGGAGGGCGTTCCCAGGGACGTGGAGGTCACGGTCATGGTGGTCAAAATAACCAAAATCATGCACCAGTTGTGTGCCAAATCTGCAATCTACCATATCACGGGTGTTGCAGTGCTACAATCATTTTGATTCTAACCTCCCACTTCGACTCAAACTGACCATTTTGCTGCCTTTGTTACCGCTCTTGACATGTTTGTAGATCCAGATTGGCATCCAGATACGAGTGCCACGAATCATGTACTAACAACCTTGTCAATTTCCTTCTTCCAACCGATTACCATGGGTCCGAGCAAGTTCAAATCAATATTGTTGGCAGGTTTGCATATTACTCACACTAAAAACTCCATAAAAACTCCATCTATTCCCCTTTTACTTTAGACGAGTTTTACATTATCCCTATATGAAAAAGAATCAACTGTGTCTTATAGCTATACCATGATAACCTTTATTCTTGAGTGTGATTATACTGTTTTATTTGTGAAGGACAAAATGTCGGGAAACCAATACGCCAAGGCAAAGTTAAAGCTAATCTCTACATACTTGACTCATCATCCAGTATCATTCAAGTTCGTTAGTTTCGAGTCTTTAAGTTTTTCAGCTTCAATAAATCTATAATATGTATATCTTGGCTATGCTTATAGCGCGGCTCACTACAAGGAAATTGTCGTTTGGCGACGGAATTTTACCCACAGAATAGTTTCCGTATGTAATTGGCGACAGCTAACTCATTTCCGTTGGTATTTGGACATAAAATAGCGACGGTGTAAATATCCGTTGCCAAACATGAAGGGAAAATATCCCGGCAAATATTAGGGACGGAATATTATCGACGTAATACCATGCGTTGGTATACTGCTACGGAATCGTGTTGTCGGTCGGTGAAAATTTTGTGAATTAGTAATTATTGGCGACGAAACAGTAATTCCGTCAGCGAACCCAGAAATTCAAATTTGAATTTGGCGAATAAGCTTCACCGACGGTTACTTGGGACGGAAGTAACTGTCGGTATCCCGTCTATTTCACTAAAACAAAACGACGTCGTCTTGTTCTAGGTTAAAACGTCAATATTCCTTCCCTTCCTCTTCTCCCCGACGTTGCTCCTCTCCTCTGCGTCTGTCTTCTCTTCTCCGGCTGTCGATTTTCCTCCTCCGGTGCGAAGCTGTTTGTCGTCCGTCCTCCTTCCGGTGACGACGTGAAGCTTCCGGTGGTCTTCTCCGACAAGGTAAGGTGGTTTTCGTTGAGGTACAACTATAGATCGTGGGTTTTGTGTTTTTTTCTTCATTTTTTGTGCGATATTTTGGTGATTTGTGAATGGATAACGACGTTATATGACGATATGTATGTGATAGAAGGGGAAAAAAGTGAATTTGGTTGGTATAATAGGATGATAATTTGATGAACATAAGGTGTTTGATAAAATGCCTAGATGGGATGTACACTTGCATGCTTTCAATTACACATCTTTGGTATTTAATTTAACTTAAAATGTAATTAATTTGAGGCAAATCCAAGCCTTGTACCAACTATAACTTCTCTACTTAGGATTTTGAAATTGGTGTTAAAAGAATATAGAATTTTAGAGGTAACTTTAAAGGGCATGTTTTGTTTATAATGTTATAATTACTTATGGTATTTTGGATACATTAATTATGTATGCATTTTTGTCATATATCATATTGAAATAAACTAAACAGATATTAGTAGAACTAACCCTATATGTCGCATATATATTAGGTTCCTAACCCTTGTTAAAGAAGTACCAACCTAAGTCAAACTATATGAAACACGCTAGGGAATCTAAAGGCAAAACCCTCTTGATTTGAAGAGATTTAGACTTGTAATCCCTAAACTCAAGTGACTTGCTACTATAATAAGGATAATCTCTAATGTGAGGTGAAGGAGTAAAGGACCTCTCCCTATGACATCAATAATTCTCAATCATATAAATTATAAGCCTAAACCTCCCCGAAGCTCTTATATTAGGAGTAAGATAATTACCCTTTGTTGTTAAAGAAAGGAGGAGCCTAAGGACTCTAAGAGTAAGAATATGGATAAAAATGATAGCCAATTATAGCCTGAAAAATAAAGCACTTTAATAACGTTTTAAAAGACCAACTTTACTAACTCCAAATAAAATAAACCTAAAAAATGATTAAAAATATAATTTATCTGTAAATGTTCAAAAGATGTTCAAAATGAAATGAAATATGCAAAGTGGAATAAAAATTCAAAATTGGTCAAATTGATACATAATTAGGCAAAATAAAATGAACTTAATCGTATAAAAGATCAATTGAACCTTTAATTTCATAAATATATAGCTCAATAGATCCAATTTGATCAAAACCAATGATTTTGAAAAAGTCCCATTTGTTGATACTATGACTAAACCAAAAACTTCAAACTGGAACAAGAATTTTAAAAAATAGCAAATTTAAATATTGATAAATTCTCAAACCTAGTCCCAATTACAACAATTTCATAAAAATATTCATAATTTTTATAATATTGAAAAAAACTAAATTTTAACACGTAAATATTGCATAAGTGGGAATGTGTATAATTAAAACTTCTTTATTTACAAAAACAAATAAATTAGGAACTAGTTTCTAAGGAGAAAGATTGATAGAGCTCTACTGAACTCTTGTTGCCTGTTAACTTTTAGTAATGGCTGTAATGGCTATGCTTACTTGAATAACCTTATATGCTCAAATGATATCCCTATTAAAACTGACCCAAATGTATATCCTATTAGGAGGACACCTCATTTCAAATTCACTTAATTATGTTGTTGAGGTCTAAGCTTTAAAAAGGTTTGTCTTAAGAGGTCTGAGATTC
>JAOQMQ010000194.1:20472757-20497848 GCA_027563845.1 Erythroxylum subrotundum
AGATATGCTGACCAAGGTGGTTACAAGAGCCAAGTTTGAACATTGTTTAGACTTGGTTAATATCCTGCACATTTGAGTTGGCATCTGAGGGTGCAAATTGGAAGCACTACAAAGGATGTTTTGTTTGATTGGGAGGATGAATGATGTTTGCATTTGGTGGGACTCGAAATTGTGCCAAGGTGGAGATTTTTTGTATTATTTTGACTTTGATGGCTTGGTATTTTTTTGACTTTAATGGCACAATTCCTATCCCATATTGGGAAGAGATGAAGATGGGAGGAGTTTTTGAAGTTATAAAATAACTCCTCACTCCTCCCCCTCCTAATCAAAATCATCCCAAAATTTGATAAATACTCAAAATTTGTATACATATCAAATTTAGTACTCTCTTCTTAATAAGAGCAGGCTGCCTTAAGTGGTGCTTAGAGACTAGGCATAATTGGCCGAACTCCGTTATCAATTTTCGAGTGTGTTCTTTCCTTATCTCTTTTATTTATTCTGCATTTATAGTATTCAATATTATTTGTCGGGTATATCTGTAGTGTTATGTTCAATTTATTTGGGTATATTTTACTGTTCGTGTGTGCACACGGGTTAGGTTGTGATAAATACACCGTGCACGTAATTTCTGTCTAGGAGGTCGGGTTAAGTGGGACCGTTTGTGACCCCTTCGCCCTTTCCTGGGATTTTACGTGGAATGGTAATACTGTCTTAGGAGTCCGTTTAGCGGTCTTTTCTGAGTATTACTGAATCGATTCACTTCACTAGTTGCTTACCTTATAGGGAAAAATTACCCGATTTTTCCAACAGTTAGAATGTATAGCCATATTATAACTATGACTAATCATACTTGTTGATTCATTTAGAATACGTATATGTTATCCTGTTATAATGCTTGTATTTCCTACTTGCATATATTTATACTATAAACACTATATTAATATAAGTGAAATATACTTCAATGTTTCTAAATTTTGTTTTCCTATTTCATAAGAAACCTATCAAGAAGTAGTAAAGTAGAAGATGAATTTAAAATCGGATTTTTCTTTGAGACCCAAAAAAGTTTAAACATAAGACCATGAAATCCTCAAAATTAAGCAGACCACTCAACCTACGGTTATTACAGAGAGGATCTCAAACTAGAAAGATGGTTTCTTTCTTCTTGTAGAGGGGACATGGTTGTAGGGATAAAGTTTTTATTCACGGAGAGTTAAAATAATATTATATCATCAATTAGGTGGAGACTAACCAACTTATCTTGGTTTTGATTGCTTAATAATTGTAGAAGTGATTGAGCCCAAGTTTATCATATAAATTGGATACACTTTCATGGCTTTTAATATACTTTTTGACTCTTAATTCTTGATTTTGTGCTTAAATTAGTCCTTTACGATGAGCTTATATTTTATGTAATTTGTTAGTAAAAATTATTACAAATTGGCATTAATTGCATTATAAATTTTTCTAAGGGCAATTGATACTGCAAATTGTTAGTTTATATTGTAGGAGACAAAGGAGTCAAAAGGATCATAAGAGTCAACAGGACGTGAGCTCCATAACGCACGTCGCGGCGCATCAAGAAGAAGGCACGTCGTGGCGTAAACTAATTATCTCGTCGCGGCACATCATCACGCAACAACTCACTGCGGCATCGATTAATTATTCCGCCGCGGCGAGCGATCCAGGAAGTGCATATCGCGGCGCAGCTCCTTCTTCGTCGCAGCGAATGGTCAGGTATCTAAACTTAATTTGAAAAATCCTCTCACTATTTCAGCCCGACCCGGATCTATCCTATAAATACCTTACCAAATTAGGTTAAAAGGGATCGATCGATATTCGGCAGCAAGAGAACACATCGATTTGGACCGACACTCCATCACCATCACTACTCATCTGCGACCATCATCTGCCACCGCCGATCACTTCATTGTCAACTCCACCGCCAGTCTCTATTGCCATGGGTGACTTCAGAGCTTCAGTAGTGATGAAGAGTTCCGGAGCCATGCGTGGCTAAGTCATCATCTCTCTTGAAAATGTAGCAGTGGCTTGAGTTCACTGGGTTTCAAAGGGGAGTTAACCTTACATTGTCAAGTTTAATTGCACATTTGTAAATCTCTGAGTTAGGGTTTACGGTAGTGTAGTTAAATTAGCTTAGTTAGAGTTTAATCAAGTGTTGAACAATGACTTGTGTTATGGATTTGGTTATATGTAGAACTTTGATGCTAAATATATGAAGTTTCATATATGTCTTTTGGTGATTGTGTTAATTCTCTTTATTTGCCTAGTTGTGTTTGGTAATGAGATTATTCTTGATCCAATTGACCACTTGCGTTAACTTGTCCATTACACGCACTAAGATGCTTTTAACAAGGTTTTAAGCAATGGAGTTCATTGATTAAAACCTTGGACTTAAAGAGTTCTTTAAGGTTTATTTATCAAAAACTTAGTGAATTTCACTCCCGGAAAAATTTGTTTTGAACCATGATAGCCTAAGCTTGTTTTCAAGAGGACCTCATCATATTCGCTTGTTGTTCGAATTTTCAATTTCATCTTCCCAAAACCCTAAAATATACTTTTTATAATTTTTTCTTTAATTTTAGTTAGATTCCCTTAATTTTTATCAATGATCCAACACCCCCTTTTTATCAACTTTGTTAGCATTTTTGACAATTAGGCTAGCTTAAAACCTTTTTCGTTAGGTTTCAATTAAGTGAGACGACCCGAGGTTGCATCCTATATTGCAATCCTTGGATTAAATTTTTGACTCGGTTTCTAAGGGACTGATCTTTAGATCGAATGATGGCACCAATCAAGAAGCAATCATTTTTCTTTGTCTTTCTCTATTTAGACACTTTTTCCAACAGGAGGCTAATATAGGAAGACACTTGTACTTCTCTTTTAATGGTTATGTTGGGATCATAAACTACACTACTTTTGAAAATGGAACCATCTATTATTATCTTTTAGCAATTCTGATGTTGGCTTTAACGGGGCTGGATAGGAACCTAATGCCTTTGATATAAGCAGATCACGTGTGGAAAACAATCAAAATTTGTTCTTTTGAAAGTAGAGAAAAGCATATCAGTATGACAACCCAAAGTTTTGCCATTAGAGGATCTTTGGGAAATGAATTTCTTGCAAGATCATTTTGAAGTTTTCTTACCTCAAAATTGTGTCATGAGGTTCTAACTTGGGATGTTTATATTCTTGATAGACAATGTGCTCTTTATTTTCACAACTATTGCTACTTCTATCACAAAACTCCCTGCGTATAATCTTCTTTCTAGCTATGTTGTATTAGGAACGATGAATGTAAAACAGAGACTTCCAATGAAGACATAATTTAGAGATATTGTTTACTGATTGATCTTGCAGGAATTGGCAATGCCTGGATGAAGTGAAGCACCAGTATATGTATACAGTGGATTTGCATTAAGGAATTCTTGAGTCAAACATATGCTTAGATATGCAGTTGAACCACCAATCAAGAGACATCAAAACACCAAGCCAGGTGCCTTTTTGGATATGTGTAAAGAAATTTGGTGTCATAACAAGAAGAATCAATGATTAGAGGATTTCCTAATAATCTAAATTTGGAAATGGACAAACCATAAGATCTATGAGAGAAAACAAGGCACGATTACAACTGCATAAGAAAAAAAAACAGTTACAATTTCTGTTGAAAATCAATAAAAAATCCAAGAAATTGTGAAGAAACTTAATTAAAAAAATCTAGAAAAGTATGTACAAAATTAATTTAGAAAGTCTAGGAAAATATGTGCAATTAATTATGAAGAAATATCTTATATGAATTCTATGTCTAAAATAATAGAACTAAGAAGTAAAATAAATATTAGCCAAAATATCTAGAATATTTTAAAAGTCACTACCAATTTCCCAAGGCTATAAATAAGCTTGAATTGTAAGATATGACATAAGAAGAAGAACAATAAGCATATTGCAAGTCAAAGCAATATAGTGGTATCATAGCAGTGTTAGTCCTGCTCAATTGCTTTCCTTGCTTCACCTAATTTACCAACCTTTAACTACACTAAAACCTTAATGCCCATGTTTAATGGGGAAACATATAATTATTAGAGCATCCAAATGAAGACTTTATTCATCTCATAAGACTTATGGGATGTTATAGAGAATGATTATGTAAGTCCCAATAAGCCAAGAAGAATTAGCTACGTAGATAGAAGTACAATAAAAGTAGTATAGGAAACATAAGCAACATGAGGCCAAGGCCTTACTATGCATCTGGTAAGGAGTTAACAAGGAGATTTTTCCAAGGATTTTGTAAACAAGCAATGCATAATAGGCGTGGGAGACACTCAAAAATGAGTTCAAAGGCATGAATAAGGTAATATCTATCAAACTCCAATCCTTATGGAAAGATTTTGAAATAGTCCTACTGCAGGAAGATGAATTAATACAATTTCTATCGTGTCTCTAATATCTTCAATCAAATTACAAGTAATAGGGACACAATAGACGATAAATAATACAAAAAAAAATTAATAAGTCTTCCTGCAAAATATGATCATATTGTAGCTGCTATGGAAAAATCAAAAGATTTATCACAATTCACTTTAGTGGAATTAGTAGGCTCTCTAGATGCTCATGAAGCTAAACTAAAAAGATTTGACAAGCCATTAGAACAAGCATTTCAAACAAAAATAAATATTTTTAAAATGATGGAGAAAGATAAATAGCCATAGTAAAAATTCTCAAAGAAGAGGAGCATTTACTAGCCGTAGTAAGGGGAAAGTAAGGGAGCAATGAGACATTAAGTTCCTACTGAAAATTTTGTAAGAAAAATAATCGTAATACAAAAGATTGTTAGTGCAAATGCAAAAGGTGAAAAAGACACCTTTATTATGAAAAAGATTGTTGGTACCGACAAAAGGAAGAGGCAAATTTCTTAGAAAGCAATGAATCTTCTGATCATACAGTATACTCAGCGTAATCTTCTTAAGAATCAAGGGTTGTTTGGTAAATTGATTATGGTTGTTTAAACCATATGATAAAGAACAAAAGTTGATTTATGTAACTAGATAAAAGTGTGACATGCCAAGTTACATATGGTGATGGAAATATACACACTGTTGAAGGAAAAGGAACTGTTGTTGTTAGATCCCAAGATGGTAACCAAAAGTACATCCATGATGTTTTTTATGTGCTAGGCCTTGCTCAAAATCTATTAAGTGTAGGCCAATTGATTTGAAAAAAACTATAAAGTCATCTTTGATGACAATAGATGCATCATTATTGACTAGAAGAAAGGCCAAATCATATATTCCATCAAAATGGCCTTTAACATAGTTTTTCCTCTAGAAATATCATTTGGTCAAAAATGTTCCTTAAGATCTAAGAATATAAATGAATTTATATTGTGGCATTTGAGATATGGCCATCTGAATTTCAATGGCCTCAAACTCATAAAGTGAAAGATTATAGTGCTTGGGATTCTTTTTATTTCTTCTAAAAACAAAGTATGTGAAGGATTCCATTTTCAAAAACATCTTAGAGAGCCAAAACTCCTCTTCGATTGGTGCATGCTAAAATTTAGGGTCTATCAAGAAATAGTATTAGAGGTAAATAATATTTTCTTCTCTTTATTGACAATTACACTTAAAGGATGTGGGTGTATTTCATCTAATAAAAATATGATGCATTCTCTTGCTTCAAGGAGTTCAAGGCCCTAGTAGAAAAAAAAAACAAATGGGCATTCTCTCAAAATCCTAAGAATTGATAATGGTGGAGAATTTAATGATCATAGGTTCATCAATTTTTGCAAGAAACAAGGCATCAAAAAGGAGCTAACTATTCGACGTACATCACAGCAAAATGATGTCATCAAAAGAAAGAATATAAACATTGTTAAGATGGCTCGTTCAATGCTATAAGACAATAATCTACCAAAAAATATGTGGGCAAAAGTAATTAATATTGCAATACATTCTAAATTATTCTCCCACTAAGGCAGTCCTAAATATTGGTCTTTATGAAGCATTGTTCAAAAGAAAGCTAACTGTTGATATCTTAAGGTCTTTAGATGTGTAGCATATTTATAGATTTCAAAAAAGAATCGAAAAAAGCTATATGAAAAAAGAGAACAATTCATCTTCATTGGCTATAGTGAGCAATCAAAAGACTATTGATTATACAAATCAGAAACAAAGCAATTAATGATTTTAAGAGAAATTATCTTTGATGAAAAAGCAAGTTGACAATGGAATACCGAAGCCTTAAAAGGAGTCAAGCTTTATGGAGAAGTCATCGAGCCAAAGGGAGCAAGTGATCCAAACCTGAGCACACCATCATCATCATTAGCACAATATGATCAACAACATCAAGAAGATGAAAATCAAGCTGAGGAAGAAGTGTCTTAACTTTGAAGATCAACGAGGCAATAAAAACCAATTCCAAGATATGCAAATGTTGCATTCTTCATTGAAGAACCTCAAAAATATGACAAAGTTTCTGAAGAAGAAGTTTGGAAAAAAGTTATAGATGAGGAAATCAAAATGATTAAGAAAAATGGTCCATAGGTGCTTATGCAAAATCCAAAAGAGAAAGAAGTCATTGGCTCAAATGAATCTACAAAATCTTATATTAAAAAATATCTTATATAAATTCTAAGTCCAAAATGATAGAAACTAGAAAGTAAAATAAATATTAGGTAAAATATTTAGAATATGTTAGAAGTTACTACCAACTTCTTAAGACTATAAGTAGACCTGAAATGTAAACCACTGAAATAAAAAGAAAGAACATTAAATCAAAGTGTTAAAGCTCTTTTTATTAATCCTTCTCTTTCTTTTTCACGTTCTCAAAATCTAACAGTCTCACATGACAAATCTTAAAATGTAGGAAGTTGTGGTACATGGTACTATATTCGATTAGAATTAGACTTGGGGAAATATAGTTAATACTTAATAGACTGATATTGATATTGTTTTCTACATTAGTGTACGAATATCATTTTTAAGAGGTAGAAATGTGTTTATGTAGGAATCTTAACCTCTTTCTGTGCTCAATATCAAGGACTTGGTTTTTTACCAACGAATCGCGTGACAGTTAGTTGTACATCTCACAACTAAGTCAACCTCTCCCTCAAATGTTAGAAACAAAGCTAGCACAAGTTAGTAAAAATGCAAGATAAAACAAGAACAAGAATGAGGAAACTTGGTGAATGCTTTGATTGCTCAAGAAAGCTTTACAAGGAAATTACTAAGAACTTCTATGCATCTTACAAATGAAGTCACTTGGGTATTTATAGCCTTCCACCTCCTCAATGGATGGCTAGGATTTATTTGATCCAAGGGCTCACAATCACCATCTAGAATTCTCTAAAACTATCTACATGTTCAAGTATTATCTACAATAATCTACAAGGTTCTAGAGTCTTCCACCCATCTCTAGCCTTATCTTGAACATGGAAGAATAGTGTGGAATCTTTTAAAGAACTCTTCATTTTGTGAAGAATGGTGCCGTGCGTGACATCAAATGTTAAGACCATTTTCTTTTTGTGCATATAGTTAAACTCCACTTAACTGACATATCTTTAATGACATTTGTTAGGTTTTTTAAGTCAGTCTCTAAGACAAACATCCAAAACACATCTCGAGGCTAATGATCAGAAGTTGGGAGATGAAATGTTCAAGAATAGTAAAATGGAATGCAGATAAATGTTAAGATGAGTGAAAATGTCAAACAATTCTAACAAATAGACTGATCACAACTCGTACTAGGAAATATCCTAACCAAATTGGACTAGGAAGTAGGTACACTGAGAAGCCAAAACAAAAGCCTAAGGACTTTGAGTTTCGCTCCAATTTTCAGTTTTTTGTTTTTGTTTTTAAATTTAGTAAAAGATCTATTAGGATGAACTTTTTATTTTTATTTGTCTTTTTTTCCTATTGTTATAACCTTTTAAATCGTAAAAGATGATTTTGATTTTCTAATTTTTTGCTATAATTTGATACTATTATTTAGTTATTTAATATAAATATTAATTAATGCAATATTTAAATTTTGAATTAAAAATTATTTTAAAAATAAAAGTATTTTGAAATTTGATCTTGATAAATATATTTTGAATTTTAAATATCTTTAAGATATAGAAACTTCAAAATTTTAAAATATTTATTTATGAACTAAAATTTTTAAATATCATATTTTTAATTATAAATAATAACATTTATCTTACGAAGAAATTATATATTAATATTAGTTTATGCAAACTAAAATATTTCACTTGTTTTTTTATTTATAGTAAAATATAAAATCTTTAGTACTATTCATTAATGGAAATGTTATAGATTAAAATAAAATTAGGTTCTAAATAATGTTATAAATTTATTCATTTATAAATTTGTTTAATTTTAATTTTAATTATAAATGTAATTTTATAAATATTAATAATTAGTAAATTTATTGAAGAATACAATAAAAAAAATACTAACAAAAAATTTATAACAAAAAGATAAAAATAAAATCAAATGATGCCTTGTTCTTTCTGTACCCTTTTTGAATTGGACAAAATGAAAACAATTTCCAATATCGAAAATACCCCAAATTCATTCCAATTCTTTTTTGAAAAATATGGCTTCAGATCATTTGTTCCTGTTATTCACTTATTCTGTGCTTACCTATTTTATAAGTATATTGAAGTAGTCAGAAATCTAGTTGTTATGATTCCTTTATTCTAGGGTTTATTTTTTGAACGTGCAAATAACTCTCCTATTCTTGAGGGGCAGGTTGTTTTTCAGTTTTAACTTAGTCACTTACCACTATTTTAGGTGTTGTACAATCGTGGGTTGCTATTTCACGTTTCTTGTTTGATGTAAGGCTATTTAATAGCCAAAGTTGTTTGTTTTCAATAGAATAAGAATTCCCCCAGTTTTACTAGTGTAATCAGTTCTTACATTCACAAAAGCTCTCTGTTTCAACATTTGGTATCAGAGCCCACCACGAGGCCTGATCAATGCTTGCAACAAAGTAACTAGCATGAAAGAACAAAGATATGATGTTTGAAAGCAGTTTCATGCAGCCTGCCATTACAAGATTTGATAGACACTATGATCACTGGAGTATGCTGATGGAAAACTTTCTACATTCAAAGGAATATTAGAACTTGGTGGAGACGGGAATCACTGCAGCATCAGAAGGCAAGTGACACACAAAAGGAAGTGATTTAAGATCGTAAATTAAAAGACTTGAAGTGCAAGAACTACCTGTTTCAAGCCATCGATCGTTCAATCCTAGAGACAATATTGAAGGACACTGCGAAAAACATACGGGATTCTTTGAAGAAGAAATATCAAGGAACAACACGTGTAAAATGTGCCCAATTATAGGCTCTTCGAAAAGAATTTGAAGTACTACACATGAATGCTGGAGAGTTGATCAATAATTATTTTGGAAGAACACTCACCATTACTAATAAGATGAGGATTCTTGGAGAGCACGTTGAGGATGTAGTAATTATTGAGAAGATCTTAAGGTCTATGATTCCAAAATATGACTACGTTATATGTTCTATTGAGGAAACAAATGACTTGGACACTTTGTCCATCGATGAACTTCAAAGTAGTCTTTTAGTGCATGAACAAAGGATTAGTCGTCATGTTGTAGTGGAAGAACAAGCACTGCAAGTCACTTTAAGAGCCCAACAAGGAGGACAGGGTAAAGGTTGAAGTACCTATCGTGGAAGAGGAAGATAAAGAGGCATATTAGGGATTGACAAATCAACCCTAGAGTGTTACAATTGTCAAGAGCTCGGGCATTTTCAGTAGGAGTGCTTAAAGAAAGCAAACGATCAACATGCAAACTATACAGAGACGAAAGAAGAGATGTTATTAATGGTGCATATTAATCTCAAAGAAGTTGAAACTGGGCACATTTGGTTCCTCGATTCTGGGTGCAGTAACCATATGTATAGAAAAAGGGATATATTTATTGACTTTGATAACAATTTCAAAGAATTAGTAAAGATGGGAAATGAATCAAATCTTCGTGCACAAGGCAAAGGCACAGTTCGAGTCGAAGTGAATGGAATCGTTCACGTGATCACAAGTGTTTTTTTGGTACCAAAACTAAAGAACAATCTATTAAGTATAGGGCAGCTGCAAGGAAAGGGACTCACTGTGCTTATTCAACAAGGGAAATGTAAGATCTTTCATCCTGAGAAAGGTCTAATCATCGAGACTGAGATGACTCAAAATAGAATGTTTGTTATGCTCGCTCACTGCCTATCATCGAGAGAGACAAAATGCTTCTCCTTTCTGACCACAAATCAGGCCACTCTTTGGCATCAACAATACGGACACCTCAGCGAGAATGGACTCAAGGAACTCTAGCAAAAGAATATGGTAGAATGGCTACCAAAGGAAAGCATTTGGAGGGCTTCCAAAAGACTTCAGTTGGTGCATGCTGATTTATGTGGTCTGATAAATCCAATTTCAAATAGCAACAAAAGGTATTCCATCACCTATATTGACGATTTTAGTTGAAAAACCTGGGTCTATTTTTTGACAGAAAAGTTGGAAGCCTTTGCTACTTTCAAAATTTACAAAGAAAAGGTGGAGAAAGAAACTGCAACATTCATTCAATGTCTAAGAACAGATCGAGGGGGCGAGTTCACATAACAAGAGTTCACAAGCTTCTGTAATGAGCATGGGATACATAGACAATTGCCGGCTACATACACTCCCCAGCAAAACGGTGTTGTCGAGAGGAAAAATCAGACCATTATGAATATAGTTCGAAGTATCCTGTCAGAGAAGCAAATCCCTAAAACCTTTTGGCCTGAAGCTGTAAATTAGACCTTACATATGTTGAATAGAAGTCCAACACTTACCGTGAAGAGTAAGACACCTGAAGAGGTGTGGAATAAACTTAAACCATCAGTGGAGCATTTCAAAGTTTTTGATTATATATCACATGCTCATGAACCTGACAACAAGAGAGTGAAGCTTGATGCCAAAAGTCTCAAATGTATATTTCTAGGGTTGAGTGAAGAATCTAAAGCTTATAGGCTGTTTGATCCCATCTCAAAGAAGATAATTATTAGCATAAATGTGATCTTTAAAGAAGATCAAGAGTGGAGTTGGGATGATGTCCATAAGCAAGCCATATTGGCTGATTTAGAATGGGAAGTTGATGAAGAAAAGAGTACAAAAAAGGAAAGCAATGAAGATCAGTCTGAGGTAGTTGAAGAACAAGAGGAAAATGGGTCAGACAGTAGCAATTTTCCCAAAGGAGACACTTCAAACATCGATGACTCACCTCCAGGAGGACAAACACGAAGACCTCCTGCATGGATGAGGGAATATGAGACTGGTCAAGGTCTCTTCGATGAAGAAGGTGTGAATTTTGCTCATCTAGCTTTGTTCGCTAATAGTGACCCAATGACATATGAAGAGGCAGTAAAAAGCAAAAAATGGAGACATGTGATGGATAAAGAAATTGAGGCAATAGAAAGGAATGAGACGTGGGAACTAACAAATTTGCCTATGGAGAAAGGACTATTGGAGTGAAGTGGATATTTAAAACAAAACTTAATGAGTGTGGGGAAGTAGACAAGTATAAAGCACGACTAGTTGCTAAGGGGCACAACCAACAATATGGAATAGATTACACAGAAGTCTTTGCACGAATGGCTCGATTGGTCACAATTCATCTAGTGCCTTCTCTCGCTGCACAGAAAAGTTGGTTGGTTTATCAACTTGACGTCAAATCGGCCTTTCTACATGGGAAAATTAATGAAGAAGTGTTTGTTGATCAACCTCCAGGTTATGAAAAGAAGAGAGAAGAATCTAAGGTCTATCAACTCAAGAAAGCATTGTATGGACTAAAGCAAGCTCCTCGAGTTTGAAAGCCTCATGTATCTGGAAACCACACGCCCTGACTTGATGTTTGTTGTAAGTCTAATAAGCAGGTACATGGTACGTCCCACTAAGTCTCATTTAATCGCAGTAAAGAGAATTCTAAGGTATGTAAAGGGAACAACTAGTTTTGGGGTGTTTTATAGGAAAGGAGGAAAAGAAAAGCTATTTGGTTACATGGACAACAACCATGCTGGAGATCAGGATGACAGAAAAAAGTACATCAGGCTATGTATTCATGTTGAATTCAAGTGCAGTATCAAGGTCTTCAAAGAAACAATCAGTGGTTACTATTTCTACCATCGATGATGAGTTTATCGCTGCAGCATCGAGTGCGTGTCAAGTTGTTTGGTTAAGGAGCATTTTGAAAAGTTTAAGTCGTGCAGTACGATTCTACAATGATGTGCTGTGACAACATTTCAACCTTCAAACTCTTAAAGAATCCAGTAATGCATGATCGGGGCAAGCACATAGATGTTCGTTTTCATTTTCTTTAAAATTTGATCAATGATGAAGTAGTGAAGCTAAAATAATGTTCTACACAGGAGCAAATTGCAAATATTATGACTAAGCTGTTGAAGGTTAATGTTTTTCTAAAGATGCGAGAAGCAATGGGACTTTGTGAACACCTAGAATAAATTGAATATCAATAGTATTCAGTTTAAAGGAGGATGTTGAAGTAGTCAGAAGTCTAGTTGTTAAGATTCTTTTATTCTAAGGTTTATTTTTTGAACATGCAAATAAATCTCTTATTCTTTAAGAGCAGGTTGTTTTTTAGTTTTAACTTAGTTACTTACCACAATTTTAGGCATTGTACAATGGAAGGTTGATTTTTTTTTTCTGGTTTGACGTAAGGCTATTTAATAGTCAAAATTGTTTGTTTTTAATAGAATAAGAATTCTCCCAATTTTACTAGTGCAATCAATTCTTACATTCACAAAAGCTCTCTATTTTAACAAAGTATCTATCCATTTAATATTTATAGGTCCTATTTATTAGATAAATAAATGTTCATAAAATAGAATAAGTATAAAATAATCGTAACAGGTTATATATTCTGTAAGATATACCGATGCTTCTCAGAAAAAGCATCAAAGATCACACTTAGACGTCAGGTTAGGCCATTTCTCCTGTTTACCATGGGAGTTATGAATCACAAGAAACCAATCATAGGAGACGACAACATCCATACAAAAACAGTGTTAAACAGGGACAATTCTACCTGCAACCAACACCTCACTTCCCGAGTGAGTGAGTTCAAACTCGCGCACTAACTTTATTCAAATAAATGATACACTACCCACTCACCCATCTTAAAAGTTGTGCCCAGATCATCACTATCTTTCCTTAGTTTTGGACCACCACATGGCAATATCTTACACGTGCATAGCAATATAAAATCATGGAGACCTCTACACGGTTGTAGTATAGTGTACCGTTTGGGTTGCTTCAGGTTCTGCTGCGGTACGGGTACGCCTATTCTTGGTGATGACGGTGTCTTGCTTTCCTTCCGTTGATGACCGCGTGGTCATGAGAATCGCACACTCGGGAATTGAACTTACATCCTAACCGTTTATTCAGTGACCCCATCCAGCCACGTGCCCCTTCCTTATCGATCTTCTCTACTGCTTTTTTCATACTCGAACACTCTCTCTCTAGCTGATTCACGCGCGTCCTCATGCTATCCATGTCCAGACGCAGCACCTGATTCTCTCTCGCCGCTGCTCTCCACGTCACGTTACTCTCTTGATTCTCCTCCTCATCCTGCTGCTCGCGAGACGGTCTTCCCGCCGTCATCAGCGTCCCGGCGATTGCTCGCCGAAGCTGTAACTGCTCGAAGAAAAGCACCTGAACCACTGCTCGCAGCGGCAGCCTCTCATTTTGCGCGGCGTGTGTGCACGCCTCCAGCGTCAGCTTCTGGCAGTCCAATACTCCGCATATTTTCTCTCTCTCCGCCTCCGATATCCACGGATGCGCCTTGAGATAGACGTCGACAGCGCGGTAGAGACCATCGTCGAAGAGTCTAGCTTGCTCCGGCAACGAGACGGCTAGGTTGTAAAGTCGATCAGGCTTTAGGTTCGCGTCGGAGGCGATCTCCGCGAGATAACCGTCCAGTAGTTTCCCGACGAGCATTAATGTAGGTGATCTCACCCCATCTTGGCCTTCGATTCCGGTCTCATCTAGAGCTTCCGAGAAGTAGGCCAAAATTCTCTCAAAGCAAGCGACGTCATATAGGGTCTCGTTGAGATACGAGTAGCTAGGGATGAGCAGATCGTCGAGCGTAGCTTGCTCTAGTTGGAGGCCGATCTTCTTCTCCAAGGTGGAACGGCATCGTTCAGATGCATTTAGTATGTTGGCGGTTCTCAGTAAGCCAAACAAAAACGTTGTTGTTTGCGTTGAAGATCTGGAGCTTTTTTGCATTGGCAGATTCGAAACGATAGTCTCCAACTCTTCCCTCTGCTGACTCTCAGAAGTTGAAGTTGTTGAAGAAGAAGAAGAAGAAGAGAGCTTGCGGTTAGATCTTGAAAGGCCAGGAATGTGCTTCTTGGCATAATGCATTAAGCAGCTCTCGATTATCTCAGGACTGAGATCTTGCGATCTCATGGATAGAATCAAACCACTGAACAACGGCAAGCTCAATCCAGCAACATCGTCGAGCCAAGACTCGGGATTTGTGGTACCTTTTCTACGAACCGCCGATTCGATCCTGTTAGTTCCGTCACTGACCGGCCAGCCAAACAGAGCGGCAGGATCGGTGGAGTAGGCTCTGGATGTGATCGAGTCAATGCATCTCTGAGGAATGCCTAGGGTTTCTGCAAGAGGCATTACTCGTTCACACGACTTCAAGGCCTTAACTGATTCTTTGAGGCTATTGAAAACTGTTTGAGAAAGGAAACGCTCCGTTTTGGATATGAGGTTTTCTTCGGAGTACTCCTCCGTCATCTCCAGAAACTCCCCGGCGCAGCGGAGAGGTACAACGGTGGAGGAGGTGAGCTCGAATTTTGCGCCATAGCAGAACTTGGCTACCATCTCCATTGTCTCCGAGCCACCCGGAAATGCTGGCAGCGAAATCTGACATTGGACTTCCTCAATCTCGTCGGACTGTCCTTCTTGGACTGTAGCGGCTTCGGCGGCGGGATTTGTCTCTTGTTGGGTTATTAACTGGTGAAGCTTTCGACTTTTGGACATTAAAGGGAACTGAAACATACAGCCAACGGAAAAAAAAAAGAACATACTGTTGGTGTTTGGTCTGTTGGCAAAATAAGCCAACGGGAAACGAAACAGTGAGCAGACAGAGGATTAACCTTGTGAAGATGTAAGTTCATGTCTTCGACTTCCAATACAATGTCGCTTGGCAATCCTGTGGCACAAAACCTGCAAGAACCATAAACATAAAAATATTCATTTCTGTTTTGAGAAAACAATTAGATTGATGATGGTGTAGAATCATACCAAGCTTGCCCCTTGGAGCTGGGTTTTTCATCTACCATTTTCGATGCTTTACTGGACTGAGCACTAAGCTAGATTCATGTGAATGGAAGGAAATGTAGTTGGTATTGAAAGTAGAAATTGAACCCAGGTATTGTGAAGCTTGAGAGTCGTCAATCCAAAACTGGACAAGATAAAAAGCTTAAACAGGTATTGAAAAAGGGTCGGAGAGAGATCAACTTATCATCGTTTCTTTTACCAAAATTTCTTCTACTTTTTTCTCCAATCGGATCAGGATCCCAACCACTCCAGCCCTGTTTCTCTGTCCTTTCTTCTCTCTCTCTGTAGCAGCGGACACTAGAAAGCAAGTTCTTACCTAAGAACCCCTACCTTAAAAAGCACCAAACCAAACCAAACCCCATCCATGGATGGAAACAATAAAAACTAGAAAAAAAAAATAATTTCTTGCAACTTTTTCTCTTTCTTTCATACTTTTTCTGCATAACTCATGGAAATTTTTTCCTTTTTCTTGAAATTTCTAAAGGGTGGAATCTAGTGAATTCGCCAATGTTTAGTAATCTAGAATTTGCATAATTTTAAAGTTTTGTCAGGGACAAGTTGGTGATCGGCACAAGGAAAAGTAGAATAATATTTAATCGTGGATTCAAAATAATGTAAATTCACTACTACGCTGAACGATCGCCCTCTCCATGTTCATAATAAGAAGCCTATTATTATGTTTTAAATTTATAAAGATTATGAAACGAATAAATGTTAAATTCATGTACTTGACCTCATATTTAAATGCCTCTTAGCTGGATATCTATAACATTAATTACCCATTACCTGTTTGCTTGCTTTATGTTAAAGATAATATATGATGTCGGAACAAATGGAGATGAGAACAATATACCAAAGGATGCAAGACTAACATGATTCTTCATTAGTTTCCCTCACGTTTTATGGAAGAATGCTTGAATTTGTGCAAACACCCGTAACTTTTTGATTCATGATGAACCTTTTCCTTGAAATTTTGGTCCGAAGTCAAATACTTTGGTCCCTCCTTGCATTTATGCCAACTTATCTGCCATTCTTGCCTAACATTTATGCCCTTATTAATGAGGAGACAAGAATGGTATGTGATCGTAGCTGCTAGACAAGATAGGCAGGTAACTGAGAGAAGGCGCAAGAAAAAGTAAAATTTGATTAGCGAGTCATTTATGGATAATTACTTTTTTATAACTAGCAATTTGTTAAATAATCTATATATGACATGCTAACCACTTTACTTCAAGCAGAAAATCAGATTGAGAAGATTCAACCTTTTGATAATCTTATAAAATTCATACGATTTAAATTCAAAATATCAATTACTTGAAAAAATCATTATTAGTCATAGGTCATGATTATGAAATTAGTCAATTTACTTGCATTTGTTTTCAGACAAAAGACAGGATTAGTGGTCAAAAGCAGTGATTGTAAATATTGTTCCTGAATGATATATGAAAAGCAGGGGAAATCATTACGTTTTGGGACTAATGGAACACTTGCTTTGATTTCAGCATATTCACATGGCCTAGTGACAAATCATGAGACAAAATGCACCTAAAGGGAAGCATTGCTTAGCTCATATCATGTGGGGGCACAAGCACCTTGTTTCTTGTTCGTGGGTATTTGCTGTTTCTGGGCCTCAGTGAAGAGGACCACAAAAGCCGAAACAAAACAGCCAAAAAGTTATGATCAGACGTCATGCTCAGACTCTTCTTTTGCATTATAGATTTCTTTGCCAAAACACAAGATGAGAACCACCCATATCAAGAGAACAGACTATTCTTCTCTATTTATTTATAATAAACAAAAGGGAAAGAAGGATATCAGGGAATTGGAAAAAGAAAATGATGATAAAGATGGCAACTTGGTCAACATTACATTGAACATAGTTCCCGCCACCTCCACAGAAATTCACAAAATGGCTAATCAAATATGTTCGGCGTTTATTCCAAGTTTACGAAGGCCCGACAAGATTTCAGGTTAGGAATAGATGGTACTGTCCGCCTTAAGACTTCTGGGTGCCTGCAGGAAAACAATCTCGTCAATACAGATGGCCCTGATCTATATATCTAGATTAAGATATTTTTAATAGGTGGTTCATGAAATCTCGGATAGGCTTGAGGATTAGCAGATTCAGATTTAATTAAAAAATATTATTTTATATTTTTAATTTTAAAAAAATTGTACGAATTGTTCATTGTCACCCTTACTCATCAAAGCCCACTTTGTTTTTTACATTCAAATAAACAAGACAAATCTATCTCTGTGGATGTCGTACTCTTTCTTTTTTTTTTTTTTTCTTGGAGCAATTAAGTAAAACTGAAAAGGACTACAACAACTGCATTAACTACAGGATACGTCACGAACACACCCATGTAAGACAACAATCTACACACTAATGAAATCAATAAAGAAGTACCTCTGACAAAAATATGTACCTAACAAGATAATCAAATCAAGAACCGCAAATGTTTAAAGAAATTCTATGGATAATTTAAGAACCCATTGCAGATATACCTGTAAATGTGGTTGAAGCTGAGGAAGCCTCCAGTGGTGGTTGGTCAGTAGTTATCGGCTCGACCGGCATGACAACACCAGGCCATGATCGGCACATGCAATGTTTGCCCTTCTCAATGTTGGCATAGACGGCGCTGAGATGCTTGCCACAACCCCCCCACGAATACTTCCCACATTGGCTGCAATCAACCTTAAAACACATGGTTGTGTTATGCGACTTGGGATGATATTTGTTTTGTGCTTCTCTGCTATGGTCCTTTATCATCACCTTGAGTCAGATTTATAGCAGTTTCTTTTACTCCGATTCTATCTAACAATGTACCAATTGCCAATTCGAAAGGGAACAATTTTCTTGGAGTCATCGCTTTTATCATTTTTTTTTTTTTGGCAATAACAAGGAATAAAACTAGGAGCGTCGATGTTGATGATTTCCAATGACCAATTTACAAGCGTGCTTAGTTGTCAGCTTTGGAAACGTACGTCAAGTCACAAACTTGCGCCAGTCGAAACAAAAGCAGTTAAAGCTCGTGCCTTTGTCTTGAACGATGTTAAAGAATGCTTTAGAAGTTGGAAGGCGAATCTTCGGACAAGACAACATAATGATAAAATCATTGTTGTACTCTCAGCCGAAAAAGAAAACATGATGACTTAGTATCATGAGAAGTGCCTGTCCCTTTCTTTCTTTTATGCAAATGACTCATTTACATCACACCCATGGTTTCAAAGAAACTCCCTCTTCACGTCTACAAGAAAACTGCCACGCGAGCTTGTTGAGAAATTAACAATAATAATTAAAAAGTAAAAACAATTTCAATTCGGTAATCTGCAAAACTTTTTTCTTCAATTTCTTCGATGAAATTCATCCTATAACAATATTTAAAAAAGTTCTAATTTCTAGAAAGAGTAGATAACGAGTGTTAGTTTCTTTAATATCCATTCCTTTACTTATATAAGGTTCCTTTAGAGAGCTTTTTCAGTATTGATAATGATAAAGGCTAGATGATTGTAATGCTTATTTTTACATGAGGAGTTGAGATATTATTTGGAAAGATATTTGCTTGGTTGTTAAAGAGTTCTTCCATTCAGAAAAACTTCTATTCCATTAAGGAAAACTTCTTAGTCAGGTAAATGATAATGTTGTTTCTTTAATTCCTAAGCTAAAAATCCGACTTACATTAAGGATTTTCGACCTGTTTCGTGCAATAATGTCATGTACGAGGGAATCACAAAGATTTTGAATGAAAAATTAAAGAAGGTGATTCAATATTTGATTGATCCAGCTCAAGGGGCTTTTGTTATAGGCCGATCTATGGCGCATAATATTTTTGTTAGTTAAGATATTTTGAAACATTATGGTCAGGGTAATATTTCTCCTCGGTTCATTTTAAAAATTGATATTCATAAAGCTTATGATTCAATTAGTTGGGACTTCCTTGAAGATTTGCTGATTGGTTTTGGATTTCCTTAGAGATTTGTACAATAGATTATGAGTTGTGTTAGAACTGCTAAATTTTCTATTTTGGTGAATGGTAGTCTTAAAGGCTATTTCCCTAAGGCTAGAGGTTTGAGACTAAGAGACCCTATGTCCCCTTATCTTTTTGTGCCAGCTATGGAATATTTGACGAGAACTTTTAAGACGGATGGGAGTGATAGGGAATTTCAATATCATACTAAGTGCAGGAAGTTCAATGTAACTCATTTGAGCTTTGTAAATGATCTTTTAGTCTTTTGTAAGGCTGATATTTATTTTGTTACTAGGTTGAAGGGCTGACCAATCTGGACTTCATGCTAATATGACAAAAAGGAAAATTTTCTTTGGGGGAGATACGAATGATTTGAAAAATTAGATTCTTAATCTGCTTGGATCTGAGGAGGGAAGACTCCCTATTTGGTTCTTGGATATTCCTCTTAGTTCTTGTAGACTTAGAATTTTTTATTATGTTGTAATAATTGAGAAAATGACAGCTAGAGTTAGGGGTTGGGGTGTTCGTACCTTATCTTATGCTGGTAGAATGGAATTGATTAGATATGTGCTTTATGATATCCAGAACTTTTGGTGTTATGTTTTTCCCATTCCTAAGTTTGTGATTGCCAAGATTCAATCTATTTTTAGATCTTACTTATGGAGTGGTGTTGATGCTAGTAGGAAAAGTCTTGTGAGTTGGCAAATTGTTAATTTTCTAATAGAGGAAGGTGGGCTTGGTTTTAAGGAATTGCTTGCTTGGAATAAAGGTGCAATGATTCAACATTTAGCTGAGTTCTGTTCAGATTCTACTTCAATCAGGCAGAAATAGGCTCATACAAATATTCTTAAACATAACTCCATTTGGTCTATTAAGAGTAGAACTAATGATGTGTGGTACTGGAAAAGTTTGTTGAAAGTCATAGATGAATTATTGCAGTTATATCCTCATATTTATGTTAATTTATTTGATAATATGAGAGGAAAAAATGGTAGATTAAATGTTGGTGCTGCTTACGATATGTTTCGAAAGAAGGGTCAAATTTTCCTAATCACATAAAATATGTGGCATGGTTTTCATATCCCAATATGCTCTTTTCTTTTGTGACTTGTTGAAAAAGACAGTTGTATGCGTATGCTAGAATGCAAAACTTAGGCATAGATCATGGTTTTCATTTGGATTGTAAATTTTGTGGGCAACATATTGAGAATGTGGATCACTTGTTCTTCAAATGTGTTTTTCTCAGTCTGTTCTATAGAGAATAACACACTGGCTTAGAATTTCTCGTGTTGACGATAACCTAAAGTCTTGGTCAAAATGGCTTAACACAAAAACTAAAAAGAAGTCCTACATTTGTATGATGAGAGCGGTTGTTGTTTATGCTATTGGTTATTATATTTGGTGGTTTAGAAATCAAATTGTTTTTCACCAAAAAGAGGCTTCTGTTGATAGATGTGTTGAGGTTGTTATTAACCAATTAAAGCATGGATTTAGTGTGTTGTTTTTGCCATGTAATAGAAAAATTAGGAGTTGGTGTAACTGTTTAAATATTTCTCCTAGAATGATTGCTAGTTGATTTCCCTGGGTATACCCAAGTGTAACTATTCTACAACTCTTTTGGTGCAATGGATTTTCATTCACTTTGTTCCAAAAACAAAAAAAAAGTAAACTCTAATTTTAATTTTAATTATATGAATAAAATTAAAAATATAAAATAAATCTAGTTAGGTCTTATAAGTTTTAATTTATTTGAGTCTAATTATAAATTAGATTTATAATTTGTAATTATTGTCAATATGTTATAAATTTAACGAATCATATATAAAATAATTGAAGAGACAAAATTAATGTAAATTAAGTTAAAATTAATTTTAAAAATTTCAAAGACCGAATAAAAATTATTAAATAATATATAATTATAGATCAAAATTGACATATATTATGATCATTCGAATGTAATTTAACTTATTAATACAAGATTATAACTTATAATTTAATTTTTATCATTTAATATTTTAATTGAATATAAAATATATAATTAATTGATAAAAGTAAACTAATTAGGTTAAAATTCTCAGTTATGTCATAAACTAAGCTATAGTCCTATGACGCTAAAATCTTCTCCAAATTAAATGTATCATATCCAAATCACAGGAAAGTTGTGCATTTGTAATCTTACTTAACATAAGAATAATCAGTGACTAGTAATCTGATTCTATGATCATCATATCAACCCAACTAAGCGAGTTGTTTTTGTTAAGGTGATTTACTATTTATGTATTGTTTGATAATTGAATTAAATTGCACACAGTAGTTCGAGCCATTTTTGAATACTATTTTCATCAAATTGAAAATTGATCTACTAATTCAATTGAAGTCGAGAAAAAGAATAAACACAACCGAAGGAGCAAGCAGGGAAGTTGAAAAACATTTAAGATGTTTATTTTTTCTTAATATTTATTAAGAACTTGTTTGTTGTTTTATTGTTTTTGTTGTGATTGTCAAAACAATAAAAACAATAAGAAGAAAAGCGATTAAAAGGAATCTTGAAAATCTCTTATCTAATAGATTAAAGGAAAATTTAGTAAGTAATTTTTGCTTGATTGAACGGTGATATAAGTATGCTTTGATCCTATTAAATTATATGCAATTTTAATTTCTTACATTGGCATCAAAGCAAATCTTAATTGATTGTATTTGATGGTAATGATGTTTGACTTTGAAAATAATGGATAACAATTTGCTATAAATAATAATGTGAGATTTGTGGAGAATTCACTTCAAAGCACACAATAATATAAGTTTTTCATTTGTCTTAGTTTGTTTGTTAGTATATATTTTTCATTCGACAACCGCATCCATATTAGGATCAGTTGTCCGTTGCTCCTTCTCAACAGAGCACTCGTCACTCCTCACTCCTCACTATCTATAACAATTGGTAGTGATTGGTGGCTCATCTGTGGATGAGTTATTGGTGATGAGTTGTCACTGGTGAACACCAAATTGGTCAGGTAGTGCAAAAAGAAGAGGAGTGACGACTACATAGTTTTAGTTGTTTTATTTTTTAAAGGTATGGCTAGAGTTTCCAAAGAAGAAAAAAATAGTGTTTGGATCATGGTTTAAGTAAAAACTAAGACTACAATTATCTTTGCTTATATAAACGAATATGTTCACTCATTTGAAGTGTGGAATAATCTTTGTTTAGCTTATTCCTATAATAAACTTATTAGCAATTATTGTTTAATTAAAAATTATTAATTACTAAATTTAAAAAAATTTAAGTTAAGCCATATGGGTTAAAAAGATAGCCTAAGTATGTGCCAAACCCATAAGCTTATTGGACCACATATAAAACCTTGATTAAGGTCTATTAGAAACTTTGTTATTTTAGAGACTTGAACCTTTAACTTGTGATATTAAAGACATAACTATTCACCACTTGTCTACACGTTATACCTTGTATAAAATTGATGTAGATATATTTTTAACCATTTTTGGTGATTTTTTATAAATGTTTAAAGACTTGTTTGGAGGACAATTCTCATCAATGATTTGTTTATTTGATTTATTCTCTTTATTAATTCCTAAATTATTTATCCATATTTTATCTAATTGTCTTAAATAAATATAGATCTAATACGAATTTCAACTTATTATTAAAAAATGTTGAATGTTGTTTTTCCTTAAATTTGTTTCAGGAAAATAATTACAATGAGAACTTTGATTTCAATTTAAACTCCAACTTAACGAAATCGTGTAAATTTTATGAAGGCATAATCGAATCAATGTCGTATAGTGCCTAGGAAAGACTTAATATTATATTGGTGAATAACATGATACAATGTCTCATCTTTGTTGGTTATTAGGGCTCCACCACTCCCCTGAGCAAATATGAAGTACTTTGCAAAATGGTCATGCCCTAACACGAAGGTTTATTGACCAAGGTGTAAAATGCTCCATCAAATCATACTCACATATAATTAGGTAGTGCAAACCTTCTTAAAAGAGCGTAGGATAAGAGAAGTGTCTAGAGGTCTTAAGTTTAATGCCCTATTAATGGACATTATAGAGCTAATAACTGATATAAACTTTACTCATTCATTTAAAGAGGTAATTGACTCAATTCCTTATAGGGTTCATCAAATTTTATAATTTTTACTTTAAAAGTATTTGTCGCTTTTTATTTGATGTTTAATGATACTTACGTAGCATTGGTTATTTATAGCAACCATTGTTATAACATTTAATTTGTAAACAATGTTTGTTTATTGAAATGCATTATTATTTCATTTTTTATTATTTTGTATGTATATATTATACATATCATACTTGAGATATTTGTAAACAAATAATCTAAATGGAGCGATTAATTGTTGATAAATTATTATATGGATGATGATTGGAAACTTAGTAATCTTTTGAGTCCATAGGTAATTGAGAAAACAATCAACGTTTCAATTTAGAGGACTGCATTAGAATAACTTAAAATGACAACAATTACATATTAAATATGTTGTTGAAAAAACTACATGTTTAAGGAAAATAACTACTATATCTGAGAATTATGTTATAGGATTCACTATAGGTGAAGATTTTAATGATGATAATTTAGAAATTTATAAGTATGAAAATCCAATATATATTGGAAGAGCAACAAGCTCTTGTCTTATTACATGAAATCGTTATGATGTCAAGAAAGACACTATGAGTCAACATAGAAAAACTGTGAGGCATATGACTCATGTAAAAGAAGAACTCTTTGGCTTGTACATCATATATGATGATGTTATGTTAGAGTTCAAAGGTATGATCATGTTAAAGACATATGGTGGTAATATGTTATAGTAGCACCCCATTGACCATATTATGATTACTTACTATTATATTTGGCACACATACACACATATTTATGTAATAACTAATAAATAAATCATAAATGAACATATGAGATAGGAGCATTCAATGTAGAGGCATGTGAAGCCAATATCAAACACAGTAAATTAAGGGATGTTAGTCATATATTATCTTATACGTAGCTAGTGTAAGTTGTCACACGTTCTTGGCCTTTGAATTGGGAGCATAGGGAAAAGCAGTTAACTTAGAATAAGAATATCAATATAATACATAATAAATATTTTGAGACTTTTGAGCCATATACTAAGGTATATACAACTAAGTTATGCATAGAAGGAGTTAAAAACTAAAAAGAGGAAGCATTATAGTGAGTCTAAGTAAAAAGTGGAAAGAAAACTTTCCTTCATTCTTAAGATCCCAAGAAAGACTAAGGCCAATTAAAATGGGAAAGGAAAAGAGCCTCCCACAAAGAACAAATCTTGGTTATGTCATGTTTTAATTAGCCTTTGATTTGATTTTAATTTCCACAGTAGTGGAAAGGATAATTTTCTTAGAATTATAATATTCATGATTTTATGTTGGATGATTTTATGGTATTAGATGTTATTTATTAAACAAACCAAGGAGCACGCAAATCCCAAAAATGCATAGTTTCTCCTCCAAAAATTACTTCTCTAATGGGTGAGCATATTAGATATTTACCTAAACTGGTAGAACCTAAAGCGGATCCCACATTAGCTCTAAAACTTTGGTTTCTAACTAGAAAAGTAAAATATTTCATCTTTATCCAAGACTTTTATTTAGTATAATAAAAAACAATTCTGTCATTTCTATATCCGTAATTCTATATAAAAGATATAATAGATGTGATATGATATAA
>JAOQMQ010000194.1:20497948-20510957 GCA_027563845.1 Erythroxylum subrotundum
TATATATCTTTTATGACTCTCCTACTTTTATTTTTTTCTTGCATAATTTGGAGTACTCGAATGGTCAATTTTTATGTTGGATGATTTATGGTATTAGATGTTGTTTATTAAACAAATAAAATTAGAGAATGATCAACATAATGAAATTTTTATAAACGAATCTCTCTATATTCATATTGCGCCTACTTGAACTAGATAATGGTTGAGAGCCCACTAAGTTGCAATTGTTATTGATCAGAAACAAATTAATCATCTCCTAAATTATGCCTACTTGGATGAATATCATTCAATTGGTTTTATCTTACAAGATCATTTTAATCCAATCTCTTATATAGAAATAAGTTTTGAATTATCTTTTCTTGCTTTAGAAGATCATTCTCTAAGAATGTGATTTTATCTTGGTTATATTGGATAAAATCGAACAAACCGATTGATTAAGCATATCTTTTTAAAGACCTACATAAAGTAAAATAATATGCTTGTGAATATTATCTAGTTAAAAAATGGTACAAAAACCATTGAACATGGACAAAGAGTTGCTAAACTATTGTAATTAATTCATTAAGATACTTATAGATAAATGGATATAAGAGCATGACATGAAAGTACTTATTTCATTACATCTATCAATGGATATAATTGAAATAGTTATATTTATTTAATTTACTAAGGTTTGAAGCATGATATTGTTTACAAAAAGAATATGAATTTAGTTGAGAATCAGTTATATAAAGTAGATAAAGACTTTAAGAATTGATTGGGTATAAGAAGACTTATGTTATCAATTCAATAGGCTATGTGATAAAAACTAAATAGATAAGCAATAACCTTCCTATGAATCCATTAATAAAATGGGGGTGCAGAGAGGAGAAATAGAACTCTTCTTATAGTTAGGTCTATAATGGCACATGCAAATTTGCTTATCACTTATTTGAGTGATGTGTCATTGATGAACACATATGTAATTGATAGGAAGCCTATTAAATGATGTCTTAAAACACAAGATATGGATAGGTAAGAGACATAATTTACTATATCTAATTTCTTGAGAATTTGTTTGTTACCTATATTTATGGTGCCTCCCATAAGTATAAGAATTTACATCTAAAAGGTAAGAAGAGTATCTTTAAAAGATATTTTGAGCATTCTAAAGGGTATGTGTTCAAAGGTGAACAAGGTAATAAATAAATAATTTAATTTACGTTACATAAAATCACATTCTTAGAGAATGATTTTCTAAAGCAAGAAAAGATAATTCAAACTTATCTCTATATAAGAGATTGGATTAAAATGATCCTATAAGATAAGACCAATTGAATGGTATTAATCCAAGTAGGTACAATTTAGGAGATGATGAATTGGTTTCTGATAAGTGACAATTGCAACTCAGTAGAAGCTCTCTCTCATTGTCTAATTTAAGTAGAAACAATATGAATATAGAGATATTCGTTTATGAAAATTTCATTATACCCATATTGTGAGTGGATTAATCCTCATACGATGTTTTGAAGTTGAAGGGAAAAACCTTTATGTTAGTTCCAAATGAAAATAATAAGTTGAGGAATATGAAAAGACTCCTTCGAGTCTTGTTAAGGATGAATAAGTTATAGCAATAGAAAAAGAATGAATTTTAGTGAGGTTGATCTATGTATAAGATTTGAGTAATCTTTCAAAAGGACATGAATTCATCAAGAACAAAAGAGTTTTTTCAAATGTTAAGTAAAAGATTGATGGTAGCTTTAAAAGCATGTCTAGTGGCAAAAGGATACAAACGATGGAAGAGATTGATTGTGAGAAGAGATTCTCATTTGCTAGGAGGTTTACATTAGTCTGACTAATTCTAGCCTGGGTGGTTGGAGTGGATCTTAATATACATCAAATTGGTGTGAAGAATTTATTCTTAAATAGAGAACTAGATATAGAAATCTATATAAAATAACTACTAGATTTCATTCAGATGGGCCAATAACAATACATGCTCATATTTGTTAAAGTCAATATATAGTCTAATGCAGTCTCGAAGTAAGTAGTATATTTAATTTTATACTATAATCATTTTGTATGATTTTAGTACGATTGACAAACACCACTAAGTATAAATTAAAAGATCCAATAATAAATATATAATTTTATCATTTCATGTAGATGATATTATTAATAACTAGTGACAATAATTAGTTCGTTAAGCGAAAAAACTGGCTATCAACTATAATTAAAATGACGAATATGGTTAAGGCTGAATATATCTGTGGTTAAGATCACTAAGTATCATTTAAGAAGAGCTTTATTATTGTTATAAGGTATATATATATTAACCAAATACTTGAATAAGTTTTTATGCAAGATTGTAAACCTTTTGTGATGTCAATTGCTATTAAGGAGGCAGTAAGCTGGCACATAATCATATATAAATCTGTAAGACATGTATAAGTAACCACTATTCACAGAAAGGAAAAACAAAGTCCCCTGCAACCTTGATTATTACATTGTCACTGAACTACATTACCCAATAAGCTGTTTGTTGAAGGCGAGCTCTGTTCACTTAACCATGGATCCTGCACAGAAACTGGGGAGCTATCCTTAATCTCCTCCAATGAAGTCAAACAATCAGGTGATCTAGGAGGAACAAGAACTCTCCGGCTGCTTACCCCTTCCTTCTTACTTGAGGCAACACTTACTGACTTCTCGTTTTCATCGTCTGACGATGAACAAGATGAAGCAATCGGTGAGGCCATGCACATATCTGGCACCCATGAACTTAGCCTAATGTGTTCTAGCTCTTCTGCCACTTCCATCATCGTGGGCCTCATATCCCGATGGAAAGCAAGGCATCTAAACGCAAGTTCTGCAACACTATGAATAGATGACAATGTCCAAGCATCCCTGTGTGGCTCAAGCTGGGGATCAATTATCTCATCCATAAAACCTCTTTTAATCCTATCTACTGCAAGTGCAGCCAAATTCACCTCACTGTGAGGACGAGAAAAGTCCACCACTTTCAGTGCAGTTATTATCTCAACAAGAACAACCCCGAAACTGTAAACATCACTCTTGTCAGACAGATGGAAGCACTGATGGTATTGAGGATCAAGATAACCTGGAGTTCCCTGTGGGGCTGTAGAGATGTGGGATGACTCAATCAAGCCAAACCTTGAAAGACCAAAATCAGCTACCTTGGACCTGTAGTCGTAATCCAACAGAATGTTGCTTGATTTGATGTCTCTGTGGTAAATAGGTGGATTGATAACGGAATGGAGATAAGCAATAGCATTGGCTGTTTCAGCAGCAATGGTGAGTCTTATCGTCCAAGGAAGTCCTTGGCCCCTCTCTCTTTGTAAATGCTGACAAAGAGTTCCATTTGGCATAAACTCGTATACAAGGATCGGTTCACCCTCTTCTATGCAACACCCCAAGAGACGGACCAAGTTAGGATGGCTGACAGAAGAAAGAAGCTTAATTTCATTCATAACTTGATCAATGCTTTCCATATCTCTATGTCTGATCTTCTTTATGGCAACCCAATCATCATTATGGAGTTTTCCTGCATAAACTGTGCCATAAGCTCCATTTCCCAACCTTTGTTTCTCTGAAAAGCCATTTGTCGCTCGTTCAATTTCCTTGTATGTCAAAAATGGAATACTCGAGTTCCCAGCAGCTTCGCTTAGAAGACGCTTTGCACTCTGTTGGTTACTCAAAGGGTTTGACCTCTTTCTGAGACAGTAACATACAAAGGCCAGACCAGCCATAAATAAAGCTCCAGCAACAATCCCTGAAAATGAAATAATGAAGACTTCGTTTTATATTCCAAAAGGAACTAAGATACAGATAAGGAGAAAAAGTTTAAGCCAAGTTGTTGAGCGAGCTGCTTCAAACAAGCATATTGGCCTATTTCACTTAAACCAACAGGCATATAACTGATCGATGAGGAACCTGAACAAGAAATTTACAAACAAAAATGGCCCCAAAACTAATGAATTCAACTTATGTTCAGAGGTTTTAGTGTTTCACATTCTTTGTAAACTAGGCATTAAATTACCACAGTACATAGACAGATGGACCTAACACAAGAAGAAGATAAAAGGAGAAATCTACCTCCAATTAGAGCACCAACTCTTGTAGTTCCGCCGCATTGGCCAGACATGTATTTCGAAGCGTTGCAGTTAGAAACTGCCAAAGTAGCAACCAAGAGGAAGAATCAGCAATTCATCTTCATCAGAGGAACAAGGTTGGAAATTATCTCTTTTAACATATAAATGGCATCATATTGAATAAACCAGTCCAACGTTTCTGTTAATGACTGCCGGTGAAAAACAAGCGGAAGATAGAAACATGAAGATAGAAACATGTGCACTTTCCTATGGAGACTATTAAGTTATTTTCTGCCAATATTTTCACATGCTGAGCCTAGTCGATAGTCTTTTAGGGCGACCACAAATGGTTTACAACCACTTAAAAGTTATAGCTTTTACTTTGATCTTAAAACAAAACAAGGCGGGTAGCTTTTAATCCTACCCAGCTCTTCGTTCTGACAAATCTTTCTTTCCTAGTTATGACCAAATCCCATATTAATCCTACAAAAGTGGTCTTAGCAAAGTAGGAAAAGAACCAAACAAGCAAACTGTACTACCATTGCCCAGTCAAAGTCAAGAACATCCATAGAAAAAACCAAACCATTCTTCTTCCTTTAGATGAACGCACTGTAACCAACCTGCCCCTAAAGATCACGTCTTTAGCAAAGATTACGACCATGGACCGACCAGAAATTACTACCCTTGACGCGTTACATTCTAATTGGCTGATTCACTAACGCCATTTTCCCCCAGTCAAAAGCCACCCCCACCAATTCAAAATTAGACAACCAAGTTGATGAGGAAATAATAAAAAAGAAAAGATGTTTGAAAGATAGTAGATACAAAAGGTTGAGTTGACTCACCTCTCCGGCAACCCTCTCCGGCGAGGAAACCATCTCCAACAAAACCTTTTCTACACCAACATCTGAACCCTGACTTCCCATTACCGAGATTCACATCCGTGCAATCCCCGTTTCTGTCGCAACCTCCACTAGAACAGTTACCTTCAAGCCACCATTCCAAAACAGCTCTTTGCAGCTGTATCGAAATCACAGGACTATCCGACCCGACAGCAAGCGATGAGAATACGGATTTGCACTCTGTCCTTGTCAAATTCTCGTAATTCAAGATATCGATTCCTAAATCCCCTTGGGAAAAGCAGCTAATGTTGTCGTTTTTTGAGTTACATTTGCTTGTATTTAACAGCGAATCAAACGAATTTCTGGGTATAAAACACCCTTCAGGAGGCTTGGAGCAGTTCTGAACTAGCAAACTATTTCTCGAAGCGATAGCGATGGTTTGACCAAACAGAGGCTTTATTGATTCAACTGGGCGGTCGCATTGTGCAGGGAAGTCGATCAAAAGGCCACTGGAAGTTATATTCTGTACTTGAAATCCTCCGATTTCGATCCCTGTATCTGTGCAGTTCAAAGGGATCGAGCAATCAGCAGCGAACCCAAATGGATAAGGCACTCGCTTGACTAGTTTGCTTGTGTTACAGGTCCTTGTGCAGTTGATTGAGCTCTGAGCTCTGGTTGATGCGACCATGTAGAGTAAAACCATACAAAGATACAGACTGGCTCGTTGTACAATCATTTTGGACAATCTCAGGAGACAGCTTAACCATTACCACTCTCGCTGCTGCAGAAAGAGAACCAATCCACTCAAAAGAGCTTGGTCATGCAACAAGGTCATCAAAAGGTCAATCCTGTTGCTTTCTGCAAATTGGAGATGAAGTGAGAGAGAAAAAGGTAATGAGAAAATTGATAGAACAACCAAAAGCCAGAACTTATGTGCCGTTGGGAAGCCATCTAAATCAATTAATGCTTAAAAACCTCAGTACCAAGCTCTCAAGGAATGTATAGTTATGGTTTGGTGAAGACATTTATGAACTGAGCTTACCTTTCCTCTCAACTCCGTCAATGGTTGTAACTGCTTTACGATTTCCAATTCAAAACCTGACACTGATCAAACTGCGAGGATCAAAATAAGAGTCTTAAATGAAAAGAAAAATCAAACCCATCAATGTTCTTCACTTCACAGACTAAATTAACCAAAAAAAACGCCAGCTTTTCTGAATCCAGGTCCTTATCATGTAGTATAAAACATTGAAAGAGGCCTTAAAGCAGCAAAATTTCTGCCATAAAGACACCTTTCAACTTTCATTTTCTTTTTGTTTTAATTTTTTTTCTTCTTTTTTCCACTCAGGAAATGTAACTCAAAGTATTAAACGCATGTTCGGCGAACCATATACCCTTTAATATGAGACCAATAAGAGCCATGGAGGCATCAAATTAGCCCCAAAGATGGAAACTTGTTCAAGGAAAGAGACTGGAATCGTATGGTGGGTACGCAATTACAAAAACTTTGACTTTGAAAGGCATAAAGAATAGTTTTTCTAAAGGCAATTGTGTGTGGACGCCATCTACCCAACCTTTTGTTGTTGGATGTAGGACTTGATGAATGTGGGAAAGGTAGGCCACCGCCTTGTTTCCAACTCTACATTCCCTCCTGTTGCCCTGAGTGTTTGGATTTTTAATTTTTTTTGAAAATAATTCAAGAGTATGGTAATTTCCATTTTATTGCATCCAAATTTAAGGAAAATAATGTCCCTAGACAAAAATAATTTATTTGTTCTTACTAAATCTTATCTCCTATAATTTAATTACAAGTGTCAAAAAATAACTGGTCATCTTTTTAAATTTCAGATTCAAATATTGTAATGTGAAATTTTAGTTTATTAGGCAGGTCCTCCCACCCAATAATCCTCATTGCAGATTGCACCACCAAAACGGCATGGATTTTTTTATATATGAGATTGAAGCGGTTTAAATGAAAAAAAAAACTCTAAATTAAGTGGTGACCAGTCCAATGTGGTGGGCCATTTTGGCTAGCAATTTCCAATCAACCCTATTCCCTTTTCTAGAAAAAGTTTGGGTGGCGTGTCTAAATTGGAAAAATATTCCTAAACTTTAAAGTCAGTCTCCAACAACCATAAAAATATAAAAAATTTGGACAAATTTCTGGAAACGATCTTAAAAAATTAAATTTGTTCAAATACTTATAGTTTAATTAGAGATTTTTATTGTTTTCTCTTGTAAAAATACTATGTTACAATATATCTTCTAAGATTAACATCAAGTTGTGTCATCTGAAATATTTTTCAAAGATGTGTATAGTTTTTGAATCTAAGAATAAATAACAACAACACCAACATCCAATAGAAATTTCTCTGAAAAGCAGAATATGAAGAGATCTAGTAGTACACAACTTTATTTCTAAATAGTAGAGATACTGTTTCTAAATAATCCATATGAATGAATAAAAATAAAAATAAAAATAAATGATGAATAAAAGTAAAATTAGAATAAAAATAACCCAAAAATCAACAAATAAAAATAAATTCAAATAATAATAATAATAATAATAATAATAGGGAAAATAAAATAACTAATATATATAAAAATAATAGTAACAATAAAAATAAAATAGCACTAATAATAATAGGAATCTAAGAAGAAATTGTTTTGAGTAAATGAGTTTTTTAAATTAATTTTAAGAAAAGAAAATTGACTTCTTTCCTCCTACTAAAACATATAAATAAAAAAATTACAATAACCATATTTGGGTCGCGGTATAATGGGTATTGCGGTGGAAATGGAATAGAAACTATACACTACATGCCTGCGTGGATCCTCCGCGTTTTGAGTTGGAATCTGAATGTTGGGTTTTAGGACGACAATGTCCTCAGGTTGACTAGAGGTTGGCGATTTCAGGTTGTTGACTTTTATGAATTAGGTTGTGTATTAGGTTCACTCGAGGTTGTGGAGAAAGAATCTAATTTTGATTGCTAGTGAGTGGTAATAACAATAATAACAATCGTGATGTTACAGTTAGAGTTGTCAATTTTAGTTGATGGATACTCTTTTCTGTTTCAGATATTTAATATGTAAATTCCTGATTTTTATTAAAGATATATAACTATCTATTTCCTGTCTCAATCTGTTCTAAGAAATGTTATCTGTTCCTTCCCACGTAAACAACATAATTTCATTGCTAAGAATCAGTAAAATTAGCATTTACAAGCCAATGGGGATAGCAATAAACCCAATTACACTTCTAATCAAGAGACCCATTATATGATTCAAGTTCATGAGCTAAAGACCTCATTATAGATAGAGTGACCTACTATCTTGATTTCTCTACAATTAAGTCTCTCTATTAGTTAGGATAAGACTGCGTATTATTGAACTTTTTTAGATTTTACGTATCAGCGAAATTTATATTGGATATTTTTGTTATTATTGTTTAAACATAAAGCTTCCGCAATATCATCATAATCTGCAAGGCTCCTACTCACTTGAAACCAATTCAATCCCATCCAAATTTAGAAAAAAAAAGGGATAATCTTTACAATTAATTAGGTCAATATATTGATTATGAAGTTGAAACTGAGTTGAGAATAAGGATAAGATGGTATCTTATCATAAATAAGTCAAATCATGGTATCAATAAAAAAGGGAGATTTATTTCAAGACGACTTTTAATATTTATTTAATTATCATGTGCAAAAATTATATTTTAATATAACGATATATTTTTGTTTTGTCATAAAAATTTATTATTGTTGAATCAAATATATTATTAAAATTTTAAGTTATCCTATAATTTGTAATGAAAAATACATTTTCTGCCATTTGAGAAGACATGCCTATTAGGTGCATGTATGTGAAGCTAGTTGACAAGTCCCTCAGTTCATTTCACTATTCGAACGGTTTAGCATCAACTTTACTTTCATGTGATTGAATAGTCTCAGCGTTCAATCGAGTCTAGTAAACGAGATGCAAGTTTGACACGCAGCAAATTTTGACTGATGGGTTGTATCGAAGGAAGGACGGTGAACGATGTAGCCCCTGAAATTGACAGGCGATTTTTATATTAAAGGTCAATGAGATAAGTTCCTTTCCATGTCACAATCTTTGACTTCTTCTCCGAGAAAATTTTGCATGAGTGTTGTCATCATTGGCGTATTAATTGGATCTCTATTCGTTTATGTATGATTTGCTTCAGGATAATCATATCTGAGTTGTATATGTGCAGCTTTTGAGGACAATCCTGTTTAAACTCTTGCAGGATTTCTAGCATGGTAGGTCACCTAACTTCATCACCAATAAGCTAACCTGTCCCCGCGAGTTAATGGTGCTGGTTTCAGAATTTTAGTGGAGTTGGCTACCTTTCCATGTCAGGGAAGTGGATGAATGAACCTGCATGTTATTAGGATTGCATAATATCATACTAATACTATTATATGTAGTCTAACATTTTAACTTGAATGTTTTCAGTACATTTTTTAGAAATTCCTCCAAATTTTAGAATTTGAAGGAAAAAGATATAAATCACCTCTATTACTTTGACACACAACTTCTAGGAAAACTTAATTTTAACATGGAAAAAATCGAGAAATTACGAAAGTTGGTTGAATTGAAACGCGATGAAGATCATCATAAATGTCATCAGTTCAACAAATTGTTAAGCATCTCAAGAGACTACGAAAATGTACGAGTGGTAAAAGCCTGACAGTTGAGTGTTGACATTGTTTCTTGATGCACATGTAACTTCTCTTCTAATTTCCCCCTCAGTTCAACAAGTCTCAACCTTTCCACGTTTTTGTTAAAGTTTAGGGTATGTTTGATTAAGTTTTCAAACAGCCTCTCTATTTATTCGGAATAAGGCTACATATTATTGGACCTCCTCAGATTATACGTATCAGCGAGATTTTTACTGGATGATGTTGTTGTTTGTTGCATTAGGTTTTCATTTTCAAATTAAAAAAAATCACTTGGTTGAATTTATGATTTCTATCTATGATTTTAATTTTAATTTATAAACATTATAAACTAGTTATAATTTTCTGATTTATTATAGATTAAATATATTATTTAATTATTTAGTATCAATTACTAATAAAAAATTGAGCAATATAATCTAATAATTTAATTTTATTATTATGAAAAATAAAAATACTTTCAAATTTATAATTATTTAATGAATATATTTTAAAATTTTAAATATATTGAAATAATTTAAAAAATAAATATCATTCTATAAATAAAATTAACATATTTTTACTTTTACAATTATTTATTTAAATAATCTATACTAACTTTTATAAATATTAAATGAAATTTATTTACAACGGATCCTTTGCTTAATTATTCCTATTTTGTCATCTTAGAATGGTTTCTTATACCGCTATAATTTGCTAGAAGTTGTTGACTTCTAAGCCAGCGTTGAGACTTGAGACCAAAATTCATAAATGTTTAAAACCATATTTGGGTATTATATGCTTAACCAAGTCTTGAAAACTCACACATGATTGCAATTTCATTCTTTATGTGTTAAGGTCACGTTTCTCCCTTATTTAGATCAATCAAGTTGGCAAAGGGAACGACTCGTACATCCGTACATGCGTTAGTGTTAGGTTTATTATTATCTTGCTCCAATATATATAGATGGCCCATTAGCAACACTAATACCATCACATTAACAATGTAAAGCATCATAAACTATTGATTGAAATGGTCAGAATCTAAACAACTTAACGAAAGACACCATTACAACAACTATAATCCTTTTTCCCTGCTTTTCTGTGGTTAGCTGCTTACCTTTTGTGCATGTTATAAACAAGAGATAATAAACGTCCATGTTCTTTGTATATGGCCGACTTCTCTACGACCTTACTTTCAAGAAAAGAAACATTTTATGCATTTTTTTTTGGACACCAGAGAGGTTCTTTTTGACCAAAATGGTCGGCCATGACTATTCTGCATATGAACAGACACAGGGTTTCTCTTTATATTATAACTTTGGTCTGATCTTATTATGCGTCCACATGCTCGTTTGGTGAAAGTTTCTAGCTCCTTACACGATAATACTAAACGAACTTGTCACATGTTTGGGTATGGTTTTTCCACTTCATTACAAATTTTTTAAGACAAAAATGTTTCACTTCATTTTATCTTATCTCCCGATTAACAGTGATTAGAACATTAATTAGCCCAAGAAAGCATGGGCCGATTAGATATTCATTCCTGAACTAATAGCTAGCCTTTCCACTTCTTGTTTCAGTTCCTCTAAAATTAATTAGCAGACATTATACAGGGAGGGAAGCAGACATTATACAGGGAGGGGCATTCTTCCAAATGACGCTGTTCAAATGCTTGCAGCTTGTGAAAGAATCAGATCCCCTCTCTTTTTGTGCACACATATGCAAACTGATTTTCCTTTTACTTCAATTGGTCTTTCGTAATAAATGATTCATGTATTAATATCTTTTTTTCCCCTTTTAATATAGTATTCAGTTTAATGTTTTTATTAAATACAAGTTAAACGCTGACGTTTTATAACATTTAAGATAAACTATAACATTTTTAAAATATTAGCATAGTTAAATTTCCTTCCTTTATGCATACACCAATACTATGTGATACATAGTTATTATTTTTTATTAGATATGTGAGTCTTGCATAACTTTCACATGGCAAAGTGAAACTCATATATCAAGTCTAATTTAAATTAGTTTTTAAGTTTACTTTTTTAATTATATTTGTTTTTAATAAATCCTACTTATATTCAGTTAACCTAAATTAGCCTTAATAATTTGATATAACACTAATTAAACATTGCTAATAATAAATCATAATTATTCAAAATCCCATTAACTAATTTCTTCTACACAAAGGAGAGTATGTAAGAACAGAAGCTTTTACACAAGTGCTTCTGAGAACTGTCAGGAAGGTCCAACCTAATATCAGGCCTAAGAATTGAGTTTGAGAGTTTTGAATAATGAAAGCTACTTGCCGACCCTTAAATTTTTTTTAAAAGAAGATATATATGCATATAGAGGTTGCCCACCTAAAAGAATGTAGTTGCTCATGGTGGATTGGTTTAAAAAATTTTTTGCCCCCCCTGAAACAAATTCTTGGCTTCGCCACTGATTCTAATGTCGGGTTGATTACACACTCACACTAAACAAAAGAGAGATAAAAGATTATATTGTGAGAATGGGATATGAAATTACTTAATTTTGAAAATCGAACTCCCAATTTCTAATCTCAACCTGGATAGAAGAAAGAGAAAAAAGAAGACTAAAAACAACATTGACCTAGCAATAGTAAGCAGAGAGAAGTATGTTTAAAAGCAAAATTTGATGAGAAAGTAAAAGAGAATGCATAATGATAAGTTAGGTTAAAAGAGAAGATACATTTCAGAATTCCACCGTGGAGCCAGAAATCCTTACACTTTCTCTTATATAATATGGAAATAGAGGTTGGATTTATTTGCCAAGTCTTTAGTCATATTTTTGGCATATTTATTTATTTATTAGTTTAGATGGTAAAATGATAATAAAGAGATAAAAAAGTTTATTATTTACTTTAGGATTAATTGTAAAAAATTTCTAAATTTTATTTTATTTTATAATATCAATCTAAAATTTAAAAAGTGACATTATAATATTTTAATTTTTAATTTGTAACGAAAATAACTCTACATCAAGTTCTCTATTAAACTGGACCACGTCACGAATCATATCAGATTTACTTGTTTGTTGCGTGACTGTCACATAAGATAGTTGTGCCACATATAAAATTTATTATTAAAAAACTTTGCCCTTTTTTAGTATTTCTTCCAACTAATTTTCTTATCATAAATAGAGGTTTTCATTTGATGCCAACTAATGCATACATATGGGATTGTTTAATGGTTATCATCATACAAGGAATTGTTAGGTCAAAATGACTTTAAAAATGATTTTGATGGTAAACCAAAAGTAGACGAATGAAAAGCAGACGAATAATAAGTAGACGAATGAAGAATAGAAAAGCAGACGGATGATAAACAAAAGAAAGAAAAGCAGACAAACCAAAAGCAGACGGAAG
>JAOQMQ010000194.1:20511057-20541329 GCA_027563845.1 Erythroxylum subrotundum
TAAACAAATCAAAATATTATGCACAGATAATTCATAACTGTTGAAATTATGTATTAACCATAAGATCATGAAATAAATTTTAATGTCGGGATTTTTTAAAAAAAATTAATATTTACTGGCGAAAAATACAAGTACGTTGGTAAAATCTATTATATTTATCGATGAAACACTACAAACCGTCGGTAAAATCTATGACATTTACTGACGGAACAAAGAATCACCGTCGGTAATGTTGACAGTCCATTGCCAACTTTACCGTTAGGATTTGCTGAATTGTAGGTATACCCTCTGACGGGACAATCATAACCGTCGATAATGTTACCGACGGAATAACCAATATCGTCTGCAAATATTATGACAGAAAGAAAACGACCGTAGGTAAATTTACCAATGGTCACAGCCAACTGTCGGTATATTCATCGACGGTTACATAAAATATTCGTTGGTAAATTTACCTATGGCCGTTTTTACGATGCCTTTGTCTGTCTCCGTTGCCAAGTTCTATTACTTGTAGTGGGGGTTGAATCGAGGCGTGCACCCACCACTGTGACCACGACGCACGAACTCAAGGTATAAAAGATCTTGGCACATAGGATTATACTAAGGAGAGGCTCACATCCAACATATGACGTGTATTTAATCAAATGGAAGGGACAACCGTAGAGTCAAGCTAGTTAGAAGCATGAACTTTCTCTTTGGCAATATAAAGAAAGAAAAAAGTTCCACCAAGACATGAGGAGGATGTCACCAGATTAGGTGGGGGAGAATATCACGTTCTGTATGTTTTAAAGTTCACAAGATGAGGTTCGGTCCAAATAAGTCTTCTAGATCATGTTGGAATCTTATGAAAGACTCTGGAAGCTTCTGAAACACAGTAGAAGCTTATGGAAGACCCTAGAAGCTTCTGGAACATGGTAGAAGCTTATGGAAGACTCTAGAAGCTTCTGGAACCTGGTAGAAGTCTATGGAAGCTTATAGAACATTGTGGAACAATATGAAACATTATAGAAGCTTGAAGAATGTTGTAGATAGGCACATATTGTAATGAAGTATGTAAAGTAGTATAGAGAATTCTAGAACATTAATATAGACCATTAAACTAAGTAGATCTTGACCGTCCATTTTAGGAATGAACTAGTATATATACCTCTTGAGGGTGCCTCATTTATGACATAAACCATAGAGATCAGCATCATAAGCATTGTAGCATTCTTGAAAGAGTTCTTTAATAGAAGTATCTTTATATTCTCCTACATTTCTTCTTCTCTTTAGTAAAATGTTTCGTGTAGAAGGTTAATTTGAAAAAATGAACATACTTGAGTGCCGAACGAGCGTTGGTAAAGGTCTAAACCTGTTACAATTTGAACGAAAGGTGGAGAAATAGAACAGGACCGCATGAAATCATTGATGTGGTATAAGTTTAACAGAAGTGTTACGTGAACTACATAAGATCATAAATGTTCCAGATTGGCTGCTTCGGATGGTTAAAAGACAACGAACAAGTGGAACAAAGATAATAAAAGCTTAAAAAGGAAATATAAATGATGAATCTTTATCGAATCAAACTTCAAAGAGTGTTTTATATACGAGTAGAGACCTTCTTGACATTCCCCATGTAAAAAAGCTGGTGGTACTAAAACTCAAATACCAAATATTATCTCGGACAAGTAAACGATTGAACAATATTATTGCTAACGGTTCTGCCAATAAGCAACATTATCTGGTAAAGAATATTGGACATGTTCTCTATTTAGTTGGAAATTGGATAAACATGGGAGAGATATAACAAGCAACAATCTTGATGGACATATGATCGACAAGGTCTTATATAAGGCTCCTCTTTCTTCAATAAATTCGTTCATCTCTAGATTCTATTAGCTAGCTATAATTTGTTAACTTCTTGATGGAAACATTGGAAGTAACCATGCAAAACGAACGCTTTAGGGAGAGAAGAAAGAGTCCTGGAGGTCCAACCACTTCTGCACACTACCATCTTCATTCTCAGAAGAGGTTGTCAGAGATCGAAAAGCGTTTCTTTTTGTATTATTTAAGCTTCTCTGTTGGCGAATGCGCTTAAGAATAACTTTTCTGTACTCCATCGACTTGGAGGAAGCTGGAGCTGATGATATTAAGTGGAGTTGTCTGCTCACGACAGGGCCTTGGGTCAGGTTCCCTTTGTCCTGAGAGAAATTGTGATCATCAGACTCTGAGAAAGATTCCCCGGATTCAGAAATCATGAAGGCCATGGAAATTGCTTCACAATGGAGTCTATTGGAGGGGGAGTGAGAGGGAGAGAGAGAGAGATATTGACATAGATAAGGGGGCTTACATAATTATAGGAGGAATTTGTTAGTGGTTTATACTTCAAATCCATGGATTTCTCAAGTCAAGTGGCCAAGTGAACTCGTCTAACTTCGATGGTTTTATAAGAAAGTTGTTTGAAAGGCCATGGGTCTCATTGAAGCGTCAGGATCACTCGTTGCTTTTCAGGTCTTCGATAACATGGAGTGACAATCACTTGGCTACTTTATTGCACATTTGTGCTCATTCAGTGCTGCATAATTTTGGTAAAAGAAAAAATCAGAATACTACATGATATGGACAGGAGTAGGACGGTATTTTACCAAAACGACAAGCTATAGAGGACCCAATGCCTACATAAAAACAGGGGGCCAACTGCCAACTGCTAAACCGGGTGCGTTCTATGCATTTTCTTGAAAAGGGTATGAAGCTGAAAAACCGGGCACACGAAAGTAGAGAATTTCCCCTAAATAAAAATTACTGAAAAAAGAGTTCATAATCTAATACATCGTGTATAAGATGCGTGTTTCATTATAAATTCGTAATATTGAATTATTGTGTCATGTAAATGCACGCTTTTACATAATAACCATTGGGTTGTGTTAATTTGTGGTATTGAATAATCGTAAATCTCATGTTATAAAGTAAGGTTTTGAAAATAAAAAACCCTGAAAAAATATATTATTATTGACGCAGATCAAGAAATGGAAGTAACAAACAAGAGAAGAGAAGAAGTGGGAATGCTTCTTCTTGGAGTCAGGATCTTCATTTCAGTATTACTTTGTCCTATTCTGTCCAATTGAATCTTAACCATTCATTTATGTGGAACCTACATAAATAGACACAAAACCTACATAAATAAATGGTTGAAATTTAATGGACAAAATAGGACAAAGTAATATTGAACAAAAGATCCTTGCTCTTCTTCTTGGACTTGAGAAGAAAATTAAGGAATCCTCTTAACTAAATATGTCCCTTAGGACCAAGTCAAAAGGACAGGATTTTAGCTAAATCCTCTTAAGTAAACTCCTGCTATTGCTAAAACTCAAAAGCAGAAACACCATAGACCTTCCGACTTCTCCGTAATCCAACTACTCCAATAACCTTGGTTGTCTACCAAACGCCCTATTGGTCCGAGATGAAGCCACCTCAGCCTCCAACCCCAATGTTCTCATGGTTAGACTGCATGAAAAGACAAAAGGAACAAACGTGGCAAACTATGATTGGCATATCTTTGACAAACCTATTCTTTACCATCTGAATTCATGTAATAAGATATTGCGGAACTGTTATGGCTGGCGTGATCATCATCCTGTAATTTCATCGTCAATATTCCTTCTGTTTTACTCTTTGCTCTTGGTTTCCTTCAAACCTGGTTAACCTCTTTATTCCTTCTTTTCCATTTTCAACACCATCTTTTCTCTAAACTTGTATGAAGTTAACCAGAATTTGGACTCGTCGATGCAATCAAAACGAGGAAAAAGCTCCATATCTGAAGAAACCGGGCCTGTTCTCTCTGATGCCGTTTCCTCTGTGAGAAACAGCGGGCAACAGCAGTCTTTAATGGAGACAAGTTTTGGTCATGACCACTCTTTTACAGAAAGGGATCATAACTTCAGTGATTTTAGTTCCTCTCCCATGAACAAATCCCCATGGTCCTCTCATATGAATTCGGCTAACCCTTCTTATGATGAGACTCTCAGTGATGATGACGATGAATTTTCTCCTAATGTGCTTATGGGATCATTGGTACGTGAAGAGGGTCATATTTACTCGTTGGCGGCGGCCGGAGATCTTCTGTACACGGGCTCCGATAGCAAGAACATTCGAGTTTGGAAAAATCAAAAGGAGTTCTCGGGGTTTAAGGCCAACAGTGGTTTGGTTAAAGCAATAGTGATCTCCGGAGACAGAATATTTACCGGTCATCAAGATGGGAAAATAAGGGTATGGAAGGCTTCTTCCAAGAACCCGAGTAGTCACAAGCGTATTGGGACCTTACCAAAAATTAAGGATTACATCAAACACTCGGTAAAACCGAGCAGTTATGTTGAGGTTAAACGTAACAGGAATGTTTTGTGGCTTAAGCATTCGGATGCTATCTCTTGTCTTAGCTTAAGCGTTGATGGGACCCTCATTTACTCTGCTTCATGGGACAAGACATTCAAGGTTTGGAAAGTTACAGACTCCAAGTGCCTGGAATCAGTGACTGCCCATGATGATGCGGTTAACTCTGTCGTGGTAGGGTTCGATAGTTTGGTCTTCACAGGCTCAGCAGACGGCACGGTTAAGGCTTGGAGAAGAGAAGTGCAAGCGAAAGGAACAAAACACTACCTTTCTCAAACGTTGTTGAAGCAAGAATGTGCAGTTACCTCACTGGCAATTAATCCTGATGCTACTATCATCTACGCAGGTTCATCGGATGGGATTGTTAATTTTTGGGAACGAGAGAAGCAGCTCTCTAATGGAGGTGCGTTGAGAGGCCATAAACTAGCTGTTCTGTGCTTGGTTACGGCTGGTAACATAGTGTTTAGCGGTTCTGCTGATATGGGAATATGCGTGTGGAAGAGAGTGAATGGTGATCACATATGCTTGTCTTTGTTAACAGGCCATACTGGGCCTGTCAAGTGCTTGGCTGCAGAGAGAGACCATGAGTGTGGCTCTGGTGAACGGGGGTGGATCTTGTACAGCGGCAGTCTTGACAAGTCTGTGAAGATGTGGCGAGTGTCGGAGTATACGCCGCCAACGGGAAATGGCTGCTCCACCACCATGCCAACTACGCTCCTATCATCCCCAAGCTTTAGTGTTCAGGGCAGGATTAGTGCAGCCAAGTAATTGATCCATCTTCCACATTAATGGATGACTGTATCTGCGATTTTGGTCATGAACACATTAGTTCAGCTTGGTTGTTGACTTAAGTGGTTTGGCAAGAGAGTATTTTTCGGTCGCTAGGCAGGAACCTGAACGTTGACATTAAATGCATCCGGAACGTGTGAATTTGTACTCATTTAGCAAGAGTCTAAATTCTCTGTCTAATATAACCCTTTCTTATTCTGTCTTACTATAAAACATCTTCGTTATTCTTAAATTTCTCTCTATTATTATTCCAAAATGTGTATCTTATGAGCCAAGCCGACCAGCAGATGTACACAATCATCTTCTTCTTATCATTCCAAAATAACTACGAGTCTCTTCGCCTAATTTCAAGAAACGTAGATCTCCTAATGTCAACCAAATCAAATTATGCGACATTTAGGAGGATATATTTCTAGGACGAATGAAACGATTTCTTTCAGGAAGGAAAGAGGAAAGACCAAGTTGCACGCCGTGTAGCACTTGCACGGTCGTGAGTTAGCGTCGTGAGAGCTAACTCAACTCACGGCCGTGAGTTTTCAATTTATAAAAATAAAGAGCAAGAAACAAGCGTAATAAAGTTATAAATGAAAATGTAATATATAATTCCTGCTTAATCACTTTGATAATTTAAAGGTTTTTTATAAATAAACACATTTATATTTTAGCTCATTGCAAGAGGCTTTTGATTTTAAAGAAAATGAAGATTATTAAAACATACATTTGTTACATTACATTTAAAGAACTACTTTAACTCAATTTTGCATTAGAAAGATTAAATTTACCCATTTAAAGACGTTAGAATAATGATTTTAGGTGTATTGGTAGATTTATATAGGTTAATGGTAGAAAAATATAAGTTAAATTTGTGTATCAAGACTTTGTAGCAATATTGACTGTGCATTGGTTAACCAATTTGTCACAATCAACCCAGTTATTACATCTGTAAACCCACATTGATCAACCAATACAATATTTCTTAAGAGTAACATTAATGTTCTAACAGTTACTACATGGGTCAACTGCATATTAATCAATCAATAACAATAAGTAGTAATTGATAATGACGATTTCTTATTTTTAACAGCTAGTTTAACCCCAAACCCAATAACTTTTAAGGGTCTGGTTACTCTTCTTCTTATAATTGTAAAAAGAGGTACTTTTTACTCATGAAAAAATAAATTATTACAACAAGTTTCCTTTTCAGTCTCTTGCTGAAAAAAGAGACTCACTTAAATTTTTAAGAAATGTGTCGAAGAGTGGATTTAGGCAAGATTGGTTTTTGAAACTAATATAAATTAGTTTTGCTTTCCTTAATTTACTTTTATCATAAATTAGTTTTCCTTTGTTTTACTCCTTAATATTAAGTTACTTTTATTATAAATTGATAATCTTAAGAGTCAAATTGTGATTCCCCCAGTCACACCCTCCCAGAGTTCCGCCACAGCGTGCACTGCGTGTCATTGCCAGACGTCTCAACTAAGAGAAAGAATCAAATATAAACATGTTCATAACTATTTACAATATGTTCCCCATGCTAACTGGTCTCATGAAGTATTGTCAACAAACTATGCGAGATGCAAAGTAAATTGGATCATTTTTAATCTAATTATATGGATTGATCTAACAATGATGAAAATTTTTTATATTCTATTTACAGGTTACATAATCACATAAAATTGTATCTAACTTCATATGTGGATATGGAATGTATAAATTAGGTATGAACGGTGGAATAAAGAAAAAATTATACTCAAATTTGAATTTGCAATAGATACAACTGAAAAGCAATTAAAAAATTCCTCTTAACTTAGACTTATAACTGAGAAAGTTTTAGATATGATTGAGAAAGTTTTAGATAGAATAGCAAATTTTCATTTAATGTATTCTAAATTTTTGCCTAATTCTTCTTCTGATGATCCACTCAAACTCTTATAAAAAATATACTTTGGTTATATTTCATTTTTCAACAAGTTTAGTAATGAGTATAATGGCCCTATTGATCCGATGGAGAGAAGAACCTACAATTAGCTTTTCAGGAAATTTCCAAACTAATAATTTCAAATAAATCTTTCATTTTCTTATTTTACTATGCTCAACTGTATGTATTCCTTTATTGGTAGAGTACATAAACAATTCAAAATGTCTCGACTTTTTTTTTATTTTTAAAACAAGTCCTAGTCAAATAGCAATAATTTGAAGCACTTCTTTACACATTATTTCGAACACCCAAGGACTCAATTGTATGGATATGTAAAATATAGGATTTTTAATCCTAGTCAGTGAATAATTTGTCCACTCCATAGATGCAATTTCGCCATAAATTTTATGAATTGTCTAATTCTTGATTATTGAATCTTGTTATTATTTAGTTTTAGTTTTATTGAAGTCATATATGTCTCTAAATCAAAATAATATAATTGGATTTTTTTATCATGAAATTTTTTTATTATTTCTTTTATAAAGAACAATTTTTTATGACCCAATTTTTCCTTCTTTTGATAAATCGAAAAAAAAATTATATTTCTTTTCATTTCCTCTTTCACTTGTAGTATGGGACAGAAGTGGGCTTTAGAAGGACTACTAAGTGAGTTGAGAAATCAAATTGTATTAGTATGTTTATAGATCTTTCTACAAAGACTTTTGAATTTAACCATTGAAATTGAATTGAATTCAATTTCTAAATTATACTAGATTCGACTAATTCGAGTAGAAATAGATCCTATCTTATTCCAAATATATTAGAAAAAGAATTAAAAAAACATAAGTGAATCACAATAAATCAATCAATAAAATCACATTAGATAAAAGATCAACTCACATTGTTATCACTACTTAGGGTTCGTTACACCTAGACACTAAACAAGTTTGGTTCCTATTTATAGAAAGTAAAATCAATGAAAAAAATGCAAAAAAAAATAGAAAACAAAGAAATCATAATTCTAAATATCCCTTTTTTTTCCTAATGAATCTTCTTACAAGTTTGGATTGGATAAAGCTCTTTATCGGATATCTTGATGTTATCTTCATATTTTTCTCATCCCTTAATGAGAAATTTTGCCTTTTATATGTGTATTATGACTCCAAATTACTTAAAAACTCGGTTCTTTCTTTTTAGTTGAGTTTTATACCGCATATTTTGGAAACAAAAGATAAAATGAGTTCTAGAAATACAAAAGAATTTTCTAAATTCATTTTTAATATTAATAAAAGTCTCTTTTGGTTCTGTTCACTTCCTTTTATAGTAAATGTTTCTAAGTTACACACAGTCAACTTATACAGGCGTGTATGTGACCGTATATCTCCAAAAATACCTGAATTCATGATTTCACAGAAGCACAGAGACTTACAAGTGATATACACGGTCGTGTAACTCCATACAACTAGAACCAAAATTCTTCAATCTCCACGCGTTTACAGAGACTGACACAGTCACTGTACATGGCCGTGTAGGCCCAAATTGCTTCAAATCTTCGTTTCATTTCACAATTTCATCTAAATTCTACTCCTTTTGGTCCAAGAAAGCAATTATCCCTTATAAACACACTTGAAGCTAATTAAGTACCAAAAATACTATAAAACTATTAAATATCTAGCAAAGCATGTTAAATATGAGTATATAATTATAGTCAGATAAGCATTTATCAGTTACCGTATAGTATATAATTTTATTTGGACACATTAAAAAATATGGCCTTTCATAATTATTAAGATTAATTATCTAAAATGTTTTTACATATCAACAAGAAATTTAAGATATATAAAAATAATTTAAATAACATTAGTTTTTATGGCTTTATAAACTATCAAAATAACAATTGCAAAAAATTTCTCATTTAATTAAGTAACCAAAAAAGAAAAAGACTAAGAATATGCAGTACTAGAACTATATGTATTACAAAAGTATCTTTTTAAAAATTTAAAAACAAATAGTGATAAAATTTTTAATAATTAAAAAATAAAAAGTGAAAAATATGTCTAACATGCAAACCACAATCATAAACCTTCAATAAACATTCTTATTGTTCATAGGAAAAAGGGTCATTTTTGACCTAAGGTTTACATCAATAGACAACTTTAAAATTTACGACAAGAGTTCGTGATGAGGAAACAACTAAGTAGATGTAAAACCTGAAATAAAAATAAACATTTACAATTACATTACATATATAGAATTTAACATATACATCAAATATAAGTAAAATGAAAAGAAGAGGAAAAATAAAAACCTGAAACTTCATTCAATCGTCTAAGGGAGGATACTCGTTATAACTGCACTGAAAAGAAGAGGAAAAATAAAAACCTGAAACTTCATTCAATCGTCTAAGGGAGGATACTCGTTATAACTGCACTGACCCAGTTATCATTTGGTACAAAATCTTCATCATTGTGAGGAGTCTCATTATCATCATCATTCAAATTTAAAGCACCAAATGACATGTTAATACTTTCCCATCCAAGATTATCTTTCAAGTCATCCACATCTACCAAACTCAGTTCTTTAAAAACCCAATTCGCTAAAAGATCGATATTATCAATAGAAGTTGGATATGTTAAACTACTTATGCTATTAAGAGTCCTAGTAAACAATAGAATTTAATTATTAGAAAATTATAAGAAATTATATCAAAATTAATAATGATAATAACTTATCTTTCTCGAAACTTTAAATTGTAACGAACGAATACCAAGTCTTCAATCTCTTGTGCTCCAATTTATTCCTTTTTCTTGGAATGGATTAATTTAAATATGCTCCAGTTTCGTTTACAACCTATTATACTCATACATTGACTTAAAATCTAAATTGTAAACGTTTGCAATTCTGGAACACCACTTCCAAATTGATCCCACTAAGAAACTGTAAGTCGTAAAAAAATAAAAGTAGCGTTATAAACAAAATAAAGTGATAATTAATTTTCAAAAAATAAGAAAAAGGAAACAACTAATACCTGGAGAAAGTTTTGCTCTTTGTCAAATATCAATCAGCAATCCAAAATCTCCAAAACACAGCTTATAAAGCTACATTTATGAGCTCAACAGATCTTGCATCATTTCATGGCCAACAATTGTTGTACTATTAAATATCATTCATTTACTAACTTTAACTTTCTTTGTAAAATTCAGTCTGAAATATACATTAGGATTCAAAAACACCCTAGTTGCAAACAATAGAGAAGAAAGTTACATTTCTTATCTCTCATTGATAATTACAAGATACAATGTGTACAAAGAAGACCTATGTTTCATATTGGCCTTGATTGCTTCGTTCGCCCTCTCTATAGCATAAAAAACCCATTATTGGCTTTACTTCTTTATCAGCCAAGTGAAGCATCCTCACCAAAGGCACAAACTCAAGTAAAAAATTGACATTGAGACCAAATTCTCTAACTTCCATTATAACGCTGGAAACCTTCAATCCAGTATTAGACCTAGCATTCTGAGATGCAATCGACTAATCATTTGTAAACATTTTTCTTAACTCTTTTTTCACTAAACCAAAAGACTGAAGTGATAAGAAATTTGTTGCAAATCTTGTCACATCAGGACGACACAAATTCCTACCATTGGTAAATTCCTTTCCTATTAAATTCAACACCCATGCACGATTATAGATGAACTTGGTAACCTTTTTAGCTTTCTGCATAATCTCATCAATAATAGGAAAATACCTAGGATCCCATATATTCTCTAGCATTAGGTCAATGCAACATGTAGTACAAGGAGTTCGAAAAAAAAGAATTATATCTATTATGTAACCTTCTTCCTGTCACTTTATAAGCGAATCATTTTCAGTAATGAACTGAACAATATTTTTTGGCCCCACTTCATTCACAAATTCATCAAATATCTCAAACAAAGTATCAGTATTTCTAATAAGGTTAGATGCATCAATTTACTTTAAAAACATTGAGCCATTTGCAAAATAAACTAAAATAATAATAATAAACTCTTGTCTCCTATTTGTCCAACCATCACACATGATTGAACACCTAAAAGTAGCCCAATTCACTCTTCTTTCTGCTAAATAACTTTTAATTTTAGAAACTGAGCAACTCGAAAGTTTACCTCTTAAGTCATCAATTGAAGGAGCTTTGTATCCCGGACCATATGACTCCCAAAAGTAGCCCAATTCACTCTTCTTTCTACCAAATAACTTTTAATTTTAGAAATTGAGCAACTCAAAAGTTTACCTCTTAAGTCATCAATTGAAGGAGCTTTGTATCCGGGACTGTAAAAGACTATTGCATCCACCATAGGCTGATAATAGTAAGACTGGGAAACATTGAATGATGAACTTATAGCATACCACCATCTAGCTACTGCCATATCAACATTGTAAGCAGCATCTCTTAATTGCATTGCACTACGAATTGAAGATTAGGCTCCAGGAGTAATGTAACAACCCAGACCACCCGCTCATAGATATTGTCCGCTTTGGACTGCCCCTCAAGCCAAGCCCCTCACAATTTTGCTCTTCCCAGCCTTTGGAAGATGCGTCTTAAGGGAAGAGGTATTCATACCCTTATAAGGCATACTTCGTTCCCCTCTCTAGCCGATGTGGGATATCATCATCTACCCCCTTTAGGGCCCAACCCTCTTTAGGGCCCAACATCCTACGCTGGCACATAGGGTCGGAAACCGATATTATACCATTTGTAACAGCCCAGACGACCCTCCCATAGATATTGTCCGCTTTGAGCTCCAAGTCTCTCACAGTTTTGCTCTTCCCATCCTTAAGGAAGACACGTCTTAGGGGGAGAGGTATCCATACCCTTATAAAGTATACTTCATTCTCCTCTCCAACCGATGTAGGATCTCATAATCCACCTCCTTTAGGGCCCAGCCCTCTTTAAGGCCCAACCTAGTTGGCACAATGGTTCAGGTATCGGCTCTAATACCATTAAAATGATAAGATCCCACATCGACTGGAGAGGGGAACGAAGTATATCTTATAAGGGTATGGATACCTCTCCCCCTAAGACACATCTTCTCAAGGGTAGGAAAAGCAAAACTGTGAGGGGCTTGACCCGAGGGGCAACCTAAAGTGGACAATATATGTGGGCGAGTGGTTTGGGCTGTTACAAATAGTATCAGAGCTGGTTCCCGACCCGATGTGCCAGTGTAGAACGCCCACATCGGTTGGAGAGGAGAACGAATTACGCCTTATAAGGGTATGAATACCTCTCCCCTTAAGACGCGTTTTTCTAAGGGTGAGAAGAGCAAAATCGTGAAGGGCTTGACCCGAGGGGCAGCTCAAAGCTGACAATATCTGTGGGCGGGTGGTCTGGGCTGTTACAAATGGTATCAGAGCCGATACCCAAATTGTTGTGCCAGTTAGGCTGGGCCCTAAGGGAGAGTGGATTATGAGATCCTACATCGATTGAAGAGGAAAACGAAGTATGCCTTATAAGGGTATGAATACCTCTCCCCCTAAGATGAGTCTTCCCTAAGGATGGGAAGAGCAAAACCGTGAGGAGCTTGGAGCTCAAAGTACACAATATCTATGGGAGGGTCGTCTGGACTGTTACAAATAGTATCAGAGCCGGTTCCTGACCCGATGTGTCAGCGTAAGACGCTGGGCCCTAAAGAGGGTTGGGCCCTATGGGGGGTGGATGATCAGATCCCACATCGGCTGGAAAAGGGAACGAAATATGCCTTATAAGGGTATTTCATACCTCTCCCCCTAAGACGCGTCTTCCCAAGGGTGTGAAGAGCAAAACCGTGAGGGGCTTGACCCGAGGGGCAGCTCAAAACTGACAATATCAGTGGGGTGGTCTGGGCTATTACAAATGGTAATTTAATTGTCACGACCCGGTACCATATCGGACCCATAACAACCTTCGCATACCTAGGCTAAGGACACTCACAATATCCTTAATCCAACTATGCAAGGCTTAATCCAATTATGCAAGGCTAACTGAATATCTCTTTCCTTTTTTTTGAAAAATTTGGGCAGCATAACGACTGTATTTTAAAAATCTCAAAACTTGCAAACAATTTTAACACGCTTCTATATGCACACCAAAAATTTTACCACAACTTCAGGACTTTAAAGTTCACTCAAAGCAACCCCAACAACAGTACCAAAGTTCATACATAAGGTCTTTTACAATGACAAAACAATCAAAAGTTAAATTTATAAAATCATAAAGCATATTCACATAATCAACCTAAAGAAAACAGTTCATGAGCCACTATGCAACAAAAGTACAAAATAGAGACTACCCACATGCGGTAATGTCCCAAAAACTTCAAAAGATCGCACAATCCTCACAGAGCTTCAAGCTCACTAAATTAACCTGCATGGTTGGAAAGCGGAGGGGGGGGTGAGTACACTATGTACTCAGAGAGCAGGAAAAACATATATCGCGAATAGAACTCATTACACACCAAGACGGTATAAATAACCTATAAAGTGAACATACAACACATAGAAAACACATAGGCCTAGCCTATGACTCAATGTATACTAGTTAGGAACTATATAGGCCTAGCCTATTAATTCACTCATCCGGTGAGCATAGGTTCCAGTTCCAGTACATAAAAGCATAAAAACATGATATGTATAAATCAAATCTCGTCAGAAAACAAATATCAGGATAAGCCAAAATAATCATGTGTGACACCACTAGTCAGCTAAACTAATGTGCACACCCATCAATCCTCGGTGTTGGCTCGACTTTCATTCGTGGTGAGTCCAGACTATAGTCAACAAGAGCGTCATGACCTTAGGTGATGACCTCGTCAGTGTCCAGACCCTGTGGAATCACCGGCAAGTCCCGTAGAAAGGTGTCGATACGTAGACTCGACTTTTATGCACCAACATCAAGGGTACGATGGTCGCTTAATTAGTTGTGTCTAGCATACGATTGGCCAATCGTTTCCTCACCAATCACAAAAATCATATATAACAATTAAGTAAATAAATCAAGTAAGGCACTATGCCTTTATTTATCTGTCCAATAAAATGAAACCTTACCATGGCTCTAAGCCAAAAGAGAACAAAAACATGCAGCATGCATGACTCAATTATGCATATGTAAATTTCAAAACTTTTTCTCATAAAATAAAAGCCATGTTTTTGTACTCCAAATGCATAGTTGTTCAAAACAATGTCATTTATTAAATACTTAAGCATATTAGCATCCATTTGAAATTCAATTCTATCATACGTTGCCTAGGTTCAAAATTCACATACAAGTCATCATGCTTATCTTAGGATGTTCTAATCCTATTTGAGAAATATAGTTTCCCCAACTCACCTCAAAAGAAGGTATACGCTCTCTTAACTTCAAAAATCATCGATACGAGCTCCTTGATTCACAGCTCCCGAGCCTTTATACATAAAAAGTCATACGATGAAATTACTACTTAAAACATAAATTTCATATTTATATACCATCATATAAGTGTATAAAACACAATAGCACTCCCTTTAACCTATAGGATTCGACCATTAAACTTCTCACATGGTTACTTCCTTACTATTCACATTAGCTTTTCTTTTGCATTTTCTAAGTCATTTAATGTCTTTAATCCACTACTTACTCATTTCAAAACATAATTAAGCACATCTTTATCCAAGCACATAGGCTAAGCAACAATTCAAGTTCACTCTAAGTAAACATGAAAGTGTTTTCCAATGTATATCATTATAAAGCCTTAAATCCTAAGCCAAGTTCACTTAGGTGTTTTATCAAACACCTAATGTGCATGACTTTCAAGTCACATTTTCAAGACTTTATCATAATAATTCATGCTCCTATCATGTTATATAGTAACACTTCCAATCAATGACACATTCCACCACTCCATTCAAACCAATTCCCTTCATTTAAGCTACATTTATCAATTACACAACTCATTACATTAATCCACTTCTTCTCCCATCATTTCGACCCAACCTTATCCAATATAAATCTTCTTCATTCTTCATCATCAATTCACATTATACATGTATAGTTAACACCATAGAATTCATTTAAATCATCAATTCCAAAAGTTATTAAAAAATTCACAAACTTTCACCAAAGGGAGGGCATTTCGATTTTAGCTTAAAGAACCATCTCCATGACACATTTCATTCCTCTAAACCATGTTTCATGCATATTCAAGCATGGAGAACAACATATCTTAACACCAAACTCAAAATCCTAATGTAGAGTGAGATGAGACAAAATTTACCAAAACCTTCCTTTGGTGATATCTTCAAATCCTTTGAGAATTTCTCAAATCTAATGATAGATTTGAGTTCCTTGACCCCAAATTAGCTTGGAACATCTTGATTTGAGTTGAAGAATCAAAAAGAAGGGCAAATTTTGGTGAGGGCCAAAACTTCTTCTTCCTCTCCTCCTTTCTTCTCCTCTCTTTTAATTAAAACAAGATGGTTTAAGTCTTAACAATGAAGTACACGGACACATAAGAAGAGTTTAGAATTTTGACTCTTCTTTGACCAAAATATGATGAAATTACCTTTTTATCCTTAGTTATATGAAATTATCATTATACCCTCCAAACTTTTCCTAAATTTGCAATTAAGCTAGAAATTTAGGAATCACCAAAACTTTTATTTTTAGTTTGGTCCTCGAACTTTTAAGAATTATAATTAAACCCCTTAACTTTATAAAATTACAAATTGGTCCTCCAAGAATTGAAAAATTACAATTAAGTCCTTTAACTTTTAACAATTTTGCAAATAAGCCCTTATGTACATCAACTTTTCCAATTAAGCTTTCTAAGTGTCCAATAAGTCTATAAATCATGTCTAATCACCTCTAAGGCATTAGAACACATTTAATTCAACCACCATGGTCATATCCATCCAATGGACTCGATTTTACACACTTAGAAGTTTACATGTCAAAAATCTCCAAGATTTTGTTTATCGATGAACTCTAAGTTCATGTAAGGACATAATATTTTATATCACTGACATACGTGCTAAAAGGGTTCAAATACATCTTTGAACTCATATATACCCATATATATATCAATGTACAATAGTATCTCCAAATATAGAACAACACAAAAGGGCTCAAAAAATCTGGCGTTACAAGTCCTCCCCTCCTCAAAAGAGTTTCGTTATCGAAACTCCTAAGTCGAGGACACAAATAAATGAGGGTATTGACATCTCATAGTATCTTCAAACTCCCTTGTCATCTCCTTGACCTTCTCAGCCCAGACGATGCTCCCACAGATATTGTCCGCTTTAGGCTCCAAGCTCCTCACGGTTTTGCTCTTCTCACACTTAGGAAGACACATCTATAAGGAAGAGGTATACATACTCTTTATAAGGCGTACTTCGTTCTCCTCTCCAACCGATATAAGATCTCACAATCCACCCCCTCTTAGGGTCTAGCCTCCTTAGGGCCCAGCATCTTACCCTAGCACATCGAGTCAGGAACCGGCTCTGATACCATTTGTAAAAGCCCAAATCACTTGCCTACAGATATTGTCCGCTTTGAGCTGGCCCTCGGACCAAGACCCTTACGATTTTGCTCTTCCTACCCTTGGGAAGACTGGGAAGCATTGAATGATAAACCTATAGCATACCACCATCTAGCTACTGCCATATCGACATTGTAAGCAGCATCTCTTAATTGCATTGCACTACGAATTGAAGGTTAGGCTCCAGGAGTTGTTCCTGGTGCAAACAAACTAATCACCTACCTTCTTCTTTTTATAACATCAAGTCCAGGTGTAACATTCTCTTCTTGCTAGGCTTGGGATGGAATACTACCACTACCACCTTCATCATTTCCACAATCATAATGAAAACCAACAAACGAACTTCCACTACCAATTTTAAAATTTAACCTTTCCCTTTATCTTTCTCGTGCTTATATTCTTTAAGCAAAGTTTTCATCTTTTACTTCACATCATGACTTACTTTTTTTACAGGGTTTCATATCTCTTTAAAACCCAGCTAAATGCTTCTTTAATCGGGTTATTCCTCCACCTTTCAAATGCTTGTTACAAAACAAGCAAATAGTAATTATTCAACATACATAATTACATAAATCATACATAAACAATTGTCATTTCCAATAATTTCGAACAATTTCAATTCAAAGTTTCAAACATAGGATCAAGTTGAAGGATATGATTTACATAATCACCAAATAATAAATGACATATCTTATACAATTATTCATACGCATCTATTCATAACATGAGGATCAAGTTAAAGGATATAACTTAATTTAGAAATGTTTTTTTTTTCTTATTCAAACCTTTGAATCTTCTTTTCATTTCTAATAAACCATAATATTATATCCACCATTCTATATTTGGTTCTTAAATATATAAGTTGCTTCTAGGATTTTTAATGGACATTAATAAGTCTTAGTATAAGTAGCTGGAGTTTAGCCTACAAAATGTTCACAATTTGGAAAAAAAGTTCCTTTTGGACACATATACATCACTACTTTCACACATTATCTATTATAAATATTTATGATAGCCCACACATATATATTACCAAATAATTCAACATATTTTACATATTGATAGATGGAAAAAAAATGGTAGTTTATGTTTCCAACTTTCTACAATTTCAATTCAAAGTTTGAAATATCACAAAAGAAATATAAATAATTTCCATTTCCAAATTCTAACAATTTCATTTCAAACATTTTCCAACAATTTCAATTCAACCTATTACAAAATATAAATAAACAATTTCCATTTCCAACAATTTGAACAATTTCAATTCAAAGTTTTAGACATCACAAAACTTAAGTAAACAATTTCCATTTCCAAATTTCTAACAATTTCATTTCTAACAACCAACAATTTTAACCATCACAAATTCACAATTTACAAAATAATGAAATATACATAAACAATTTGCATTTTCAACAATTTCCATTTCTATCATTTTCTAACAATTTCAATCCAACCATTACAAAATATACATAAACAATTTTCATTTCTAACATTTTCCATTCCTAATAGATTCCAACAATTCCATTTCCAATAATTTTGAACAATTTCAATTCAAAGTTTCAAATATCACAAAATATACATAAACAATTTCCATTTCTAAATTTTCAACAATTTCATTTCCAACAACCAACAATTTCAACCAACACAAATTCACAATTCACAAAATAATGAAATACACATAAACAATTTGCATTTTCAACAATTTTCATTTCCAAATTCCAACAATTTCTAACAATTTCCAATAATTTCAATTCAACCATTACAAAAACTTACATAAACAATTTTCATTTCCAATAATTTTCAACAACTTTCATCACAAAACATACATAAATAATCAAATACAATGAATTTGTTTTCAAATTTAAAAGCAAAAGACACACCAAAAAATTAGAAACCAATTCAATGTCGGGTTGGGTCAGGTTTGAATCTGGATCTATTTTAGATCTGGGATTCGGGGGAGACTTTGCGATTGAGATGGGCTAGTGGTGTCAGCCTATTGCTGGGGTGTGATGGTGGTTGCCGAACGACCGGAGAGAGAGTGGTGGCAACGGTGAAGGAGAGAGAGTGTGAGAGTGTGAGAGAGAAAATAAAGACAGAATGAAGAAAACCCTGTATTTTTTTAAGTTTCTGGTATTGGCAAATATTCTGAATACCCACAGTACCAGCCGATACCAGGCAAAATAAGCTGGACAAAAACTCGGTATCGGAACATCACCTTTCATATCGTGTTTCGACTGGTATGATAGGTACTGCCCTGTACCGGGCAGTATGGTACGAGATTCATCACCATGGGAAGACTACGAATAATTGGACAACGTTAGGGATTAGCGCTTAATATTTATTTATTTATTTATTTCGACTGAGATTTTAATTTTGTATAAATAAAAAAATTTAAAAATTTGTTTGTAGTATTAATTAGTTGGAATTTTTAAATAACAGAAAAACCCCAATTCTTTTACCCTTAAAATTTTAACAGAACATTAGGTATCAGGCTGCCATGAATCTTGTAACGTCATTTTGTTTATAAAATGTGCACAGCCGACCTCGTGGGAACATTCAAACATCATAATCGAGTTCAATGAAATTGACTTCTGAAATTATCCATCACCATGTCCATGGCGATTTCCCTTTTTCTTACCAGTGGTTGCAGCCTCATCAAGTCCCCATAGGATCAAGTCGTAACCAAATCCAGTGTAGCACAAGACTTCTATATACCCAAGGTTATGTCCATCTTCAAATTTTTTTGACTTCATAGTTGACAAAAATTCCTGATAATTGGATCAACTTTCCTTATTGTCAGATCATGAGTTTCTCATCTTTGCCTCCAAAACCATCTCATACCGAGAAGATGCGCAGAGATAAGCCCATGTACTCATGCTTAACCAGGGAAGACTTCAACCTAGGACTCCTGTATCTCTAGAAAAGGGGATGATTTCATAGTCTCTTATTGAATCCATATGTTAAAAATTTGCAGCAGTTGTTGAATGTATCAACAGCCTTTTAACATGAACAATAAAAAAAAAAGGCTGGAATTTCAATCTAATCCCAGTACGCAAGCTGTGAATGTGATCAAGGTCAGGACTTTTAAGACTTCCGAAACAGAGCTCTATAAACATGCAGGGCAACCAAACAATCCTGAAGCGTCTATCTTGGTCATCAACTAGGGAAACCAAATTCTTACATCATGGTTATCTTCTTATTATATCTTGATATTATCAAAATATGCGTTCTATTACAATAAGATACATATTTACCCCCACATACAAAGGGTCTTGGATATCAACTCATTTTGCTTGTCTTTCTGGCAAGTGTTGGAGGTTACTAACCATAAAGCTTGGAATTAAGACGTGGGATACAGAAAACTTCAAGTGGGGTTGCTTTCAAATTTGTCAAGCCATTACTCTCTGTCATATCCACATCTTCACCCGAAGGGTTCTTGACTTCAAAAGCATGCAACAAGCTAGCTAGGATAAAATGCACCACCTGGAGAGCCAGAGAGATGCCAGGGCATGACCTTCTTCCTGAGCCAAAAGGGATAAGTTCAAAACTCTGCCCTCTTAAGTCTGTCTCCTTGTGATATGTGAAGAACCTCTCGGGCTTGAACTCTTGAGCATTTGGCCATACGCGTTCATCGTATTGAATCTTCCATGCGTTTATCATCAACCTTGTGCCAGCAGGAATGTGGTAGCCAGCTGAGAGAGTGCAATCTTCCTTTGCAGCACGTAAAATCAATGGACTTGGTGGGTATAGGCGCAAGGTTTCCTTTACAACAGCTTGGAGGTATACCAAGTCTTTCAAATCGGTTTCCTCTACATGTCTATCCTTGCCAACGTGAATGTCAAGCTCATTCTGAACCTTCTCGAGTGCTTGAGGATTGTTAAGTAGCAAAGATAGTGCCCATGTAAGAGTAACCATGGTAGTGTCACTTCCTGCTAGAACTAAATTCTAGCACAACAATCACTTGTTAGCAAAGACTCTATTTTTTCGTAAGTTTGGATAAGATATGAAATGCAACAGGGGAAAGATTAAGCAATATGTTGATTGTTTCTAATGGCAAAATCAAGCCCCTACTCACCATCCAAACAATTTATTTCACAAGACATTTTATACTTTCCGATCATATAAAGATTAAGCAGTCTGTTGATTGTGATAAAGAGTCTGTGGATCTTACCAGACAAGTAGCCTTGTTAATGGTGTCGGCATCAAAACTTGAAACTTTGGACTCTTCCAAAATGTTCAACAAAGAATCCATGAAATCCCGTTCCTTCGTATCCTTACCACCCAACAACCTCTTCTGTTTATGCTCCTCCAGCCATTCTTGAACGAGGTTGTCCAAATCGTTAGCAGTTTTCTTCATTATTTTCTCATATCCATTAAAAGTCAACCAACCCAGGAACGGTATTGCATCAGACAACACAAACACCCCAAATAGATAGGCGAAGTCCCTCATCAACTTCTGACATCTTCTTGCCTCTCTTCCGTCACAATCAGCATTTGCTCCGAAATACCTTTTGCCTCCTACCATTCTCAAAGCAATATTATATGTCAGATCTCCAAACCACTGTTTCATATCTGTTAAGACTCCAGCTTTAACACTTCCTTTACTAGCCCATGTACTATACAGCTCTCTTATTGCAGTATTCACCTCTGAAGTTCTTATGTGCTTCAGCAGATCAATCCTACTACTTGACAGAAGCTCTATTGTCGTTATCTTCCGCATCTCACGCCAGTAGGACCCATAAGGAGCAAAACCCAACATAGCATAGTCATAGCCTAGCAGCTTCGAGGCAAGAATACTTGGCCTAGTAGAGAAAACTCTGTCATGAGTAGTGAAACACTCTCTGGCCATTTCCCAGCTACTCACAATCAGAATGTTATGTGATCCTAGCTTGATAGTGAATGCTGGTCCATGTTTATCAGCCATGGCTCCTAGTATTTTGTGAGTCAATTGCTGCCCGCCAAAGAGGTGCATATGGCCTATTATGGGCCAAGCACCATCAGCTTGAGGCACAGTGCAGGACTTTGCCTTTGCTTTCTTCGAGTAATATACATGTCTAGATGATAAGATGACGATCAAAGTAAAGAGAAAGCTTAAGAAGAAGAACAACGCAGAATCCATTGAAGGTTGAAGAAGTTCAGCACTGTTGATTAAGTTTCAGCTCTTCACAGATATGAGAAATATCTTCGGGACCACTTCACGCTTTCTTTCTAGATTTAGCATAGATTATGGATTCAAGTGATTTTGTCAGATATACACGAATCTCGCCCGGGAAAAACAAGCAGATATCTGTCCATTTCTATTATTTTTTTAAAGTTGATCACTACAAACAAAACTGTTAGTCAATAGAAATAAAATTATATGATATTAATTTGCCATTAGAAACAATTCTATGATATGAGCAAGGATCTCATTTTCTGAGCTGTTGACTTTTCCATCTCAAAGTGGTTTGGCAGTTCTGGATTGAATTGTCATCTTCATGATAACAACTTAAATGATTAGTTTCATTTAGCTTAATTAATCATTAACTTTCTTAATCTAAGACGGTTCACCTAACCCCTGGTTAATTATACTCCTTTATTTGAATGTCCTGAAGGACGAGGACTATTTACTCTCATAATTTGCCAATCCGATGTAGTCACTTTGTCTCATCCGAAAAACATATAGTTAGAAGGCTTTTTTATTAGGTGCTCCCCCCTCAGCTCAGTAGTATACGAAACAGGGCGATAGAAAATAGGCCGTTACGAATATTTTATAATCCTGAACAAAATTAAAAAAAAAAGATCTTTCTTTATTCTTTATAAATATCATAAATATCAAATGTAGGTCTTTATAAAAAATAAAATATGTCAAAATAAAAACAGATCAAGAGTCAACTCTGGATACGTGCCCTTTCTGTCCTTGCTCAAGATCGGGCTGCTACTAGCGAAGAAATAGTGACCAGTAGTCACAATATCCTGTCAGCTTAGACATTTAAGCAGCTTAGTACCTCAGTTACTCATTCCGATCGCAAGATGTAATGCCAATTGACTCGGATTTGAATGTTAAGGTGGATCGCAGAAACTGCGGGGCTATTCTGAAATAGTTCGGCATTGCTTCTCATCAATCTATCAATTTTTTCTTGTGGTCCTAGACAGATTCGCTAGCACCTGAGCGATCTTCCGGTAATTTTGCACTTCAGCTGAGAAGAAAAAGCTAGCTATTTCTGAATGTTAATCTGTAAACCAATGAAACAAAAGCAAGAACAGTGTTAAGCATAAGCTGAATGTAACTACAATGATTAAGATAGTTCTAAGCATTCCCACTGCATATGTTGATCAGTTCAAGATATCGGCTGCTGTCGACCAGAGTTTGCAGTAGATGGAGTATCTAGAGTCAATTGTCACTTAGCTAAAGAAGTGATTGATCTAGTATGTCCACATTTCTGAAAAAAAAAAAAAAGAAACTGGAAAATGCAAGTTGTGGAATTTTCCAAGGGTAAAACATTGTAGGAAGAACAAGCGGCACTTGTTAGGAGGACAGAACTAATGCCGTCACCCTCAAATTGGAAGTGCAAAGCTCTCTGGCGTCATAATGTTCGATGGCTTCTCATGATTTATATACTTTCTTATTGTTCCCTGGCTTCTCATGAATTTTATACCTATTTTATGAATGATATCGACTTGCATTAGATTGCTTAAACCACCTTCGCTTCCCTTGCTGCAGATATATTCAAACCGGCACCTGTCTCCCTTTCTCACATTATTTGCCTGGCAGAAGTCAAGCCATCCGGAATACAAACTAAGTCGACCATCTTTCCTGCTCGAAGCTTTAACTAGCCATAACCTTGAATTCTCATCACAAAGAAACATCTGCTTTTGATTTTGAATGCCAAATGCTTCTACCAAGTTCTTAGGAACAGCCTGCAAGCAGCAACCACATCAGAGGATATATTCCAGGCAGCAGTAGAAAAATGTTTTAAACTTACTATTAAAAAGCTACTCAAGGACAATAAAGTTCTGGTAAAACAAAGTCTTATCCTATGAGTTATATGTGGTTTTTCAGATGATATCCAAAAATTGTAAATGCATGGGGGTTATGGTTGTTCTACAAGAATGATCTAGTTGCAGAATATGTCAAAGTATCAGTTCAAGGAATTCAAATTTGTGAATAACATGATGATCTCATCTGAAAGAGGAAATTTCTTATTCTCCTTGAAACAATGGATAAAAGAAACCATCTACTCATTTTCCATACCCCCTCCAATGCCCTCTGTTTTGTTTACTCTTGACAGCAAAATTTTAAAAGGAATGGGTGATGAAACAACACAAAAAGTTTGCTTCAAACAATCTGACGACTTATACAATTGTCACCCCCAAAATTCTTCAAGGTTATCAATGCCAACCTATTTCAATGAACAATAAGCAAAAAACCTGAAACAACTCCATACAAGTCATGATGTCAAGAAATCATCTGAATAACCAAAAGTAGTTTACAGAGGCTCTTGAACCAGAAATTGAACAAAAGAGTCCCACAATATCATTGAAAGTTGTGACTATCTTACATAGTATCCTATGACAACTCTTGCCAAGTCCAACTCAGTATGAGCTCAACCCACACAGGGTGAACACTGGAGGCATTCAAAGGAATAATACACGTTTAGGAACATACACATAAAACAGGAAAATAGTAAGGCTTCTAAGAAAATCACTGTTAACAACAGATATGAAGGATTTAACGGCGAACAATATGGAAATTAGGGCAGAGGTATTAACATTCATAGCTATAAGTTCCAGATGCTTCGTAAACTAAGGCCATCACATAAACAAATACAACTTTATATACTGTTGAGACTAGATTCCAGCAACAATACAGTAAGAGGAGAAATACGAAGTCTAGCAATTCAGGCAATATGTGAGGGTAAATTGGGGAATATTAGAGGGTGGTGAATCATGTGGGTTTTAGTTAGGAAAGGGAATAAAATGTTGTTAAGGGGAGCGAATGAGCATTCAGTTATGATAGGCTGAAAGGTGAATGTCTGGAGATTTAGCTAGCTCTCAAAGTCTAGCTGAAGAATATCAATTTCCTTGTTTCTTCATCTCTTTTCCATATTTCTTCCTATTCTGTTGCTGTTTGTGTCTGCTTCTAGTACAGGTTTCTGCTACTTTTGGTTGTTATATTGTTAGAGCCGGTGGTCTCTAACAAATTGGTATCAGAGCAGGCTTGTGATCGGGAATGGTATCAACAAGGATGGAGGCTAGAATCGATAATGTAGAAAAAGAAATGTTGAGGATAGTAGAGGATATTACGGGGGTTGAGGCTAAGTTTGATAAGATGGCAGGAGACATTTCCTCCATTTTCGAAATTTTAAGGAGAACAGAGAACAAGGGGAAGGATAAGGAGGTATTCAAGGGAGTAGAAGAGATATCGGAGCAAAAATTTGAAGAAGAGACATCGACTCAAACTGGACCGATAAGAATGGAGAAAAATCATCGGAAACTTGAAATCCCTCTGTTCTACGGAGAGGATCCTTTTGGCTGGGTCTTTCGGGTTAAGCAATACTTTGAGCTGAATGGGATGTCGCAAGACCGGTGGTTACAGGCAGCGGCGGTGTGCATGGAGGGAGACGCCCTAAGTTGGTATCAGTGGAGGCAAAACTGGTCACCAATGGCCGATTAGGAGACGTTTAAGAGAGCTATAATCCGAAGGTTTGGCAACTCAAAGGTGGGAAACCCATTAGCGGAGCTGTTGAAGATACAGCAAACAGGGACGGTAGCCGATTACACACAGAAATTCGAAGTTGTAACATCAATGCTAAGAGATGTGCCGGTGGAGGTGGTAACGACGACATTTATGAATGGTTTGAAGGAGGATATCAAGGCTGAGCTTCAGATGGCCCAGACGGATTCATTGGTTCAGCTGATGGAGTTAGCCCAGATGACTGAAGGCCGAAATTGGGCCTTGTTAGATCAGCCTACAAAAACCAACAGATCACTGAAGGCTTATGGAGGCTCGGGAGCGTTGGACTCAAATAACTGGGGCGTGAAGGGAGTTCCACCAGTTAGCCCCAACCCGACTCCTATCCCTTGGAACCTAATCGCAAGTAGACCGATGGGGGAAAAATTTCGATCCCAGCGGTGAGCCCTAACACCAAAAATGTACCAATACAAGGCAGATCGTCGGAAAAGTGGGGGGCTAGTCAAAGCAGTGAGGGACGAAGGGTATTCCGAAGAGAGCACTCCTATCCTTTTAAACGTTTAACAGCAGAGGAGATGCAACGCAAGAGACAGCAGGGCCTTCGCTACCGATGTGATGCCAAGTACACGCTAGGGCATGTGTGCAGGGAGAAACAATTCCATATACTCTTAGCTGATGAGAACAACCGGCGGAGCTACAAGAGGAAGAGGATGAGCTCGTTAACCAAGCACTATGTCTTCACCCGTATGCGTCAGACGATACTACCTAGCCCTTACTCGAGTTAGAGTTATCGGTTGCATCCCTCAAGGGTATAATGGGACGACAAACCCTAAAACTCAGAGGGACAATTACCGAAATAGAGGCAATAATTCTAGTGGATAGTGGAGCATCGCATAACTTCATCAGAAGGGGGTTAGTAGAAGAAATGAAGATGGATGTTAGTCGCACAAAACCCTTCATGGTTAGACTGGGCAATGACTGTCGGGTGCAGAGTGTTGGAATTTGTAAGAGGGTAGAGCTAAATATACAAGGAATGGTGTTGAAACAAGTTTTTTTTCCATTTGATATGCAAAGTGTCGATGTTATTTTAGGTGTTGCATGGCTGGAGACGTTGGGGGATATTCTGCTAAACTGGAAAAAACAAATTATGAAGTTTAGAATTGATGGACAGAAGATCAAACTATATGGGGAGACTGTGCCGAGGGCAACTGTAACTTCCCTCAAAACTGCTGTGAAGCTTTTACAACACGGGGCAGAGGGCTTCATTCTCGAATATGGAGGACAGGAGGTGTTGAATAGAGAAATTGTGGAGGTCGAAGGGGAGATAATAAGGTTGGATAAGCTACAGCACCAGTGCTATTCAGACTCTATAGCCAAGGAGGAAATTGGAAGTTTACTACAGGAATTTAGAAGGGTTTTCGACCCTGTTACAAAGTTACCACCTAACATAGCCACTAACCATGCCATTCAGCTGGAACTTGGTTCCAAACCACCTAATGTCAGACCCTACAGGTATCCATACTACCAGAAAAATGAAATTGAGAAATTAGTAAGGGAAATGTTAGAGTCCGGAATTATAAGACCTAGCACTAGCCCTTATTCTAGCCTAATATTGTTAGTGAGGAAAAAGGACAGCGGATGGAGGTTGTGCGTAGATTACAGAGCTTTGAACAGATTGACAGCACCCGATAAGTATCCAATCCCTTGTATTGATGAGATTTTCAATGAATTAGGGGGATCCAAAATCTTTTCCAAGAACGATTTGAAGTCGGGATATCATCAAATTAGAGTGAAAGAGGAAGATATAGCCAAGACAACTTTCCGAATCCATGAGGGGCACTACGAATTCATGTTAATGCCCTTTGGACTCATGAACACTCCTGCTACTTTTCAATCCCTCATGCACGAGTTATTCAAGCCTCATCGTAGAAATTTTATTTTAGTTTTCTTTTGACATACTGGTTTATAGTGGCAGTTTAAAAGACCATTTGGTTCATCTCCGAACAGTCCTACAAATACTGATTGATAATCATTTAGTAACCAATTTGAAGAAGTGCACTTTTGGGCAGTTTAGATTGGAGTATTTGGGACATTACATATCGGCAGAAGGTGTATCTGTAGATCCTAACAAAATTGAAGCTATTGTTAATTGGCTTGTCCCAAGAGATGTTAAAGCACTAAGGGGATTCCTAGGATTATCTGGTTACTACAGGAGGTTCATCAAGGGGTATGGGAGTATAGCAAAGCCACTCACGAATCTGTTATGCAAGGATAAGTTCCAGTGGACTGACACGGCACAGAAAGCATTTGAAGCACTCAAACAGATGCTGACCACTACACCTGTGCTGACCTTGCCCGAGTTTTCCAAACCATTTGTAGTCGAGACAGATGCTTCGGGTGTTGGGATGGGAGCAGTGCTAATGCAGGAGGGTAGGCCAATGGCTTATTTGAGCCAAGAATTCTCAGCTAGAAACCAGCTGAAACCTGTCTATGAAAGAGAATTGATGGCGATAGTGTGGGCTGTTCAGAAATGGAGGCACTACTTAATGGGCAAGCACTTTACCATACGGACGGACCAAAAGAGTTTGCATTTCTTGACTGACCAGCGGTTACTAGGGGAAGAGCAGCAGAAATGGGTTACCAAGTTGCTGGGGTTCAAGTTTGATATAGTTTACAAACTTGGATCGGAAAACAGGGCAGCAGATGAGTTGTCTAGAAGGGCTGAAGCTAAGTGCAGGGCTTTGAGCATGGGATATCACGACGAATTGAATCAGCTAGAAGATATGGTTCAGCAGGATCCTAAGCTAAAAGGCATTATACAGGACTTGTTGTTGCAACCGGATAGTCATCCTCCATTCAAGTTGGTAGGCTCGAGGCTTCTCTATGAAAATAGACTAGTATTGCCTGCGGAGGGACCACACATACAGAAACTGATCAATGAGTTCCATTCAACTCCGATAGGAGGGCATTCGGGGTTTTTCAGAACTTATAAGAGGCTGGCCAATGTTGTCTATTGGAAGGGAATGAAATCTGATGTGAAGCAGTTTATCATGTGCTATGATGTGTGCCAGAAAAATAAATATTCAGCCCTGAAACCTGCTGGCCTACTTCAGCCATTACCCATCCCTACTCAAGTGTGGGAAGAAATTTCCATGGATTTTATAAGTGAACTACCGAAGGCATTGGGAGTAGACACTATTTTTGTCATTGTGGATAGGTTAACAAAATTCAGTCATTTTCTAGCCCTCAAACATCCCTATACTACTAAACAGGTGGCTGCAATTTTTATTAGAGAAGTAGTGAGGCATCATGGTTTCCCCAAGATAATTGTGTCAGATAGGGACAGACTTTTTATGAGCATTTTCTGGCAAGAAATGTTCAAGCAATCGGGCACTACCTTGCATATGAGCTCCACTTATCATCCACAGACGGATGGTCAAACAGAAGTGGTCAACAGATGTTTGGAGACTTATTTACGATGTTTTGTGAGTGAACATCCTAAGGAGTAAATGGTTGAGTTGGGCGAAGTACTAGTTTAACACTACCTACAGCAATGCAATTGGCATGACTCCCTTGAAGGCGCTCTATGGCAGAGAACCACCCACTCTTTTCAAGTATATTGATGAAGGATCTTTAGTAGAGGACATCAATCAACAACTAGTGGATAGGAATAGAATTCTGGATGAACTGAAATCTAATTTGTTGAAAGCCCAGCAGCAAATGAAGAAATATGTTGATTACAAGAGAAGACCGATGGCTTTTGAGGTAGGCGATCTGGTTTATCTAAAGTTGCAACCTTACAGGTTCAAATCACTAGTTGTCAAGAGTAATGAAAAGCTCAGCCCGAGATATTATGGCCCTTACCCAATTACAGCCAAGATCGGAGAAGCAGCGTATCAAGTGCAACTCCCAACCACTGCAAAGATTCATGGCATCTCCCACGCGTCCCAACTTAAGAAAGCTATTGTTCCTATTGCACACTCTCAACCCTTGCCTTCTTTTCTAGATGAAGATATGCAGCTGAAGGTGGAACCAGCAGCATTAGTGGGAGTTCGCAAAAGAATTAATGGAGAATTGGAGGTCTTAATTAAGTGGAAAAACTTGCCAGATTTTGAGACCACGTGGGAGAAATTTGAATTCATCAACAATCTGTTTCCATATTTCTTGGGGAATATTAGAGGGTGGTGAATCATGTGGGTGTTAGTTAGGAAAGGGAATAAAATGTTGTTATGGGGAGCGAATGAGCATTCGGTTATGATAGGCTGAAAGGTGAATGTCTGGAGATTTAGCTAACTCTCAAAGTCTAGCTGAAGAATATCAATTTCCTTGTTTCTTCATCTCTTTTCCATATTTCTTCCTATTCTGTTGCTGTTTGTGTCTGCTTCTAGTACAGGTTTCTGCTACTTTTGGTTGGTATATTGTTAGAGCCGGTGGTCTCTACATATACCTTGCTGGTGATGGGAAAGATTGCTATACAAAAAATTGCATAAAATAACAAAAGTTATACCAAAAGCTAATTTTTTACAATTTAGGTGATTTCAATCATTTTCTGCTGTTATAACTAATGATTTGTTTGAGAATATGCACTGTATTCTAATAGTTATAACATTACATTCGTCAGCTTGCATTAACTTAGACACCCTTTCTCTCAAGTTCTACTTCCTCTTGCTTTTTATTTTTATATTGGAAGGTTAAAGATGACAAAAACTCACCATTGAAGATGGATATCTTGTCTTCAAAGTTGTCTCAAAATAGGGACGCAAAGGTTCATCGCTAGGAGCTGCTTCTGCCACCTTTTCTCCACATTTTACCACTATAGCTCTACTTGATTCGGATTGACTTCCTCCAGAATAACCTGTGATTATGTAATCGTTTAGATGGAGGGAAAGAAATTTTTCATGAGCACATGGCCACCATAGAAAGAAATAGAAAGGATAGCCTACCTGGCAGCCGAGTTCTTTCTGCAGCCATTTCTGCAAACTTCCTCTTTGAACGAGTA
>JAOQMQ010000194.1:20541429-20551828 GCA_027563845.1 Erythroxylum subrotundum
GAAATAGAAAGGATAGCCTACCTGGCAGCCGAGTTCTTTCTGCAGCCATTTCTGCAAACTTCCTCTTTGAACGAGTAACAGGCCCATTACAAGTCAGCTCAGCTTCTTTTCCTGTTTCAGCTTCTTTTCCTGTTTCTATCTTCATAGGATCAATAGGAAAAGTATTTTTTGGATCTTTTGCTTTCTTTAATCCATTTTTCCCGTATAATTCCACATCAAAATGAGAGCTTCCATTGTACTTAAAAATTAGAAAGTCTGCATCTTCTAAAGAATGATGCCTCGCAATGTCTTCCCAACCATCCGTGATTATCAAATTCCTTTCAAGCATTTCCAACATTACATTCCAAACTCTCCCAGAATGATCTCTGATAGTGGCCCTATTGGGTATTTCCCCATTCAATAGGGCAGCAAAAGCAGGAGGTAATATCTATACCATTAAAAGATGGTTTCAATTCAATTAATTAAGCAACAAGATTACCATTTCAGATATAAACCATCAACTAGAAATAGAAAAGGAACAAACTTTTTATCTTAAAAAAATCTGAATTCTCGATTCCAAAACGATATCCTCTTACATGAAAAAGATTAACTGGGTTTTCAATAAAAACACTAAAGAGATTCCAGATTCCATCCATCAATTTAACCCTAAATTGCAAATTATGTCGACTCAATAAATGCATCTATGTGTGTACAAAATAGAAAGAGAGGGAGTACCAGTTGGCCGGAACTGAAACAGGAAAGGTAAACTTTGAAGAACTCGACGGGAAGCGATACGCTTCTATCGAACCTCACCATCAGCTTTCTGAACAGGAAATGTAGAAACCCTAAATCAATAACTTCCGGAGAAAGTAAAGTTGGAGTTTTGCAAACATAACCTTATCCTCCGCCTATATTCATTTTCGTCCGTTTCGAGAACTTTTTGTACACTGATTCCGGAACTTATCTAAAGTCAAGTCCATAACTATGTATTCGACGATTAGCTCAAATCCTCAACTAAAGGTTGGATTACTGGCGATTGAGAGGAAAAACAAAACCTACCTGTTCCTGGCCTTTAGAACTATTAACTCGAACAACTGTTATCAGTTATTGAAATTTCTTATTTCAACATAACATAAACTGTACATTGCTTGAGCTTTTATATTGATGCTTGAAACCTAACTATTGGTTGATGCTCTGTCTTGTGTAGCAAAAGAAGGACAGCTAAGGGAGGCAATTGCAGGTCTGTACAAAGCAGAAAAAGGAGGTGCAAGAGTGGTTGTGCGCAACAGATGCAGAGGTGGCTGAGTGGCCAACAGGTCACGTGATATCTGTGTGACATTTGGGTTATGAGTGTGGGTGGGTCATGGACCATCCATGACCCATGGGCTATTAGGTTTTTAGGGTTAGTTTTGTTGTAATCTCACTTTGTAACATTTGTGCCATTTATCAAACCAAATAATTCCAATACATACCATTAATTATCTAATTTCTTATTAGTTTCGAATTAGTTTTAATAAACACGGTTGTTTATCAAACACAAAAAATATTTCATACAATATAAGTATTGAGACTTTCATGTTCAAAACTATATACTGTCGAATAATTTTACTCGCTTAATCTACTGGCCTCACTTAAACTTCACTCTGTCCATACTATACATTGGAGTTATCAGCAATTATTCGATCTCCTAAAATAAATAATAACAAAAGGTGAGTTGCCTATTTAATAAGAATAATTGACCATATCCTTAAAACTAAATAACTCAAAAATTTATTATAAAACTTAGTCAAGAGATTAAAACATACATATAATATGAATGTTCATAACATTACTTAGTTTAATCCAAACAATTAACAAACATCTCAAAACTTTTACCAAATAATGATTAACACATATATTAATACATAACTGTTATTTATTCTTTATTCAATCATTAATTGAATTGTCTAGGTCTTACTTAACCTAGTAGACTGACATTCAATGATATGTCGGCTCATCTCATCTTATCAAAAACTCTCACCAAGTGGACACATAATTAAATGTATAATATCGACACATGGTACCTCAATCTCTCTTGATATCCTGATAGTACTTTAGTACCTAGCCATCAACATAGGATATTTCCAAGATTCAGGATATTCTGATATCACTCTAGTATTTAGCCATTGGCACAGGACATCTATAGGACCAGGATGTCCCGATATCTGCTCCATGGATAGATACTTAGCCACCCCCCGTTTATATTGACTTAATATATCCATCTAAAATCATCACATGTAGACAATCCCAGGCAAGCCACCGATTCATGATTTTTACCAATTATTTACAACATATTATCAACTAATCTCTATTTAATTAACACATTTTCCATCGACTTAATAAGCAATTCATCTTATAAAATGTAACAAAATATAAAAATAGAATAATGAAACACCTTGACTTTGTTAATTATTAGTGAAATAAAATAAATATAATTCATGTATGTAATTATTAATCATTAATTTAATTAATGACTAATTCCAAAATAATTTATTAATAACAAAACGATATTTTATTTTAAGAGTAAAGTCCAAGATTATTCTTACCTTAATTTCAAACTCAACTAATTTATAGTTCAATTTACTCCTTAATCGGATCGTCTGACTTAGACATTACAAAATTTTATTTGACTAATTTACGAAAAAAATTCAACTCAAATAGACTTAATAATCCAACATTATTTTCTTTTCTAATTTATTCTTAATTATAAAAGTAATATCCTTACTAACCTAACTATCATAATTACTAAAATACCCTTAACTAATTAAAAGTCCTATTTTACCCTCATCTATTTCAATTAATATCAAAAATGCCCTTCTTGGAAGTAAATTTCAAATTTACCTCTTCACTTTTTGCATTTCCTATTATGTCCCTATATGCAACTTAATTTTTTAAAAAAAATGTCAGCTTCTTCACCCTCTCCTCTTTTCTTATCTTCTCTTCTTTACCATTTTTCAACTACATTTTCTCCATTTTTATCCCTTCATGAAACTTCAATTATTGTCTCAAACAATTACAACATGGAAACCAACTATAAACTAATATAGGATGATCAAAAATCACAAAAGAAGACAAAATAACAGCTGGAAATTTACCTAAGTGTTAAGGGCTTTGAGTTTGTTAACCTCCACAACTTCCTCCAAATTTGCTGCAAAACAAACCCAATGAGAGAACACATAAGAGAAGTGTCACGTGCAGGACAAAATGGTACATTTAGATAAACTTACCAATTGGAACAGTTGAGAGAAAAGATGAAGAAGATGATGATTTTCGTTGGTGTTTATTGCATTTCTAGATGTTATCTTTTTTATACAGCTTAATAGTTATGGGCTAGGCTGTTTGTTTTATTTTATGAATGGGCTTTACAGATCTCCCCTTCATAAAAGAATTTTGTTCTTGAAATAAAATTATGTACCTGAGGATCTAAACAAATGAGGATACTAATGCCGAACTTCATCCTCTACCTCCTAAGTTGCCTCTCTTGGAGAACGATGATGACTCCACAAAACTTGCACCATCAGAATCTCCCGTCTCCTTAATTTCCTAATTTGTTTACCCAATATCTCCACTGGCTACTCCTTATAAGTTATGTCATTTGTAACTTCGATCTTAGGCTTCGATATAACCTGACTAGGATTCGATCGGTACTATCTCAACATCGACACATGGAACACATCATGAATCTGTGATAGCTCTGGGAGTAATGCTAATCTGTAAGCTAACGGTCCCATATATTGTAAATTTTCATATAGCCCAATATATCTCGGACTAAACTTCCCTTTCCTACCAAACCTCATAATTTCCCTCCAAGGTGATACTTGAAGAAATACCAAATTCCCAACATTGTAATCCATCTCCCGACGATGTTGATTAACATATTTCTTTTGTCGATCCTAAGCTGCCTTCAAGCATTGCCTTATCACCCCTATTTTCTCTATCGTCTCTTGAACTAACTCCAGTCCATCTAATAATTTGGTTCCCTCTATATCTCAACATATCGAATCTCTACATCGCCTGCCATATAATATCTCAATTGGTGCCATACCGATGCCAGAGTGATAACTATTATTATAGGCAAACTCCATCAAAGATAGATATCTATCTCAGTCACCCTCAAAGTTCAGCACACAAGCTCTCATCATATCCTCTAATGCTTGAATCGTACGCTCGGACTATCCATCCGATTAACAGGGAAATGTAGTACTCAAATTCAACATAGTCCCTAAAGTTATATGTAAACTCTTCCAGAATCGAGAAGTAAACCGTGGATCTCGATCTGATATAATAGACCGTGTAACCTCACAATTTCATCAACATACAACTTGGCAAGCTTATCTAAGGAATCTGTTTGTTGTACAGGTAAGAAATGAATTGATTTAGTCAACCTATCCATAATCACCCAAACTGAATCATGTCTACATCTAGTTCTCGGTAACGCTACCACGAAATCCATCGAAATTTTTCCCACTTCCACGACAGAATGGCTAAGGGTCTTAATTTCCCTAATAGTGATTGATGTTCTGCCTTAACCTGCTAACAGGTCAAACACCTTGACACAAACTCTACTACATCTTTCTTCATTATTGGCCACCAGTATTAAGGTCTCATGTTCCAATACATTTTTGTAGTACTAGGATGCATAGCATACAATGCATTATGAGCTTCCTTCAAATTCTTCTCTCGTAATCCATTTACATTCAGCACACAAACTCGCCTCCCAATCACTAACACTCTATCTACTCTTACTGAAAAGTTAGTCCCCCTACTCTGTTGCACTCTCTCTCATTTGCATTAAATAATAATCTTAAACTTGTGCCTCTCTGATCCTATCTCCCAAATCTAGTCGGACCTATAATGTCCCAATAAACCATTCACATAATCAATCTCTAATCTCACGTTCAACGCCCTCAACTCCACTAATAGCGTCCTATGTCCACTCAAACTAGCCATTATGCCTAAGCTTTTCCTACTCAAAGCATCCGTCACTATATTAGCCTCCCCGGATGGTAATCAATAGTACAATCATAATCCTTCAACAACTCGATCCATCTTCTCTGCCTTAAGTTTAACTCCCTCTGAGTTAATATATACTTAAGGCATTTATGATCTGTAATGATTCAAAATGTCTCCCCATATAAATAATGTCTCCAAATCCTAAGAGCATGCATAATCTCTGCTAACTCCATATCATAGGTGGGATAATTCAACTCATGCGATCTCAATTTACGAGAAGCATAAGCTACCACCTTTCTATGCTGCATTATTAATACACACCCCATATATAACTCAAAACCTCCACCACTCGATGGTGACACCAAAATTGGGCTAAAAGTCAATCTTTGCTTAAGCTCCTCAAAACTCTTCCAATACTGATTGGTCCACTCAAACTAAACTCCTTTCTTCAACAACTTGGTCAACGAACTAGTTGTTATCGAAAATCCTTCTGTAAATCTCTGTTAATATCCAGAAAGTCTTAGAAAGCTCCTTATCTCTAATATATTTCTAGGTGACTCCCACTTTATAATTGCCTTTACCTTAGCAGGATCAAGCATCATTCTCTCTCGGGACACCACATGTCCAACAAAACTACTCGCTCCATCCAAAACTCACACTTACTCAACTTTGCATACAATTATCTCTCCTTCAGAGTCTATAACATAATCCTCAAATGTTGCTCATGCTCCTCTTTACTCCTTGAATACACCAATATCCCATCAATTAACACTATAACAAACTGATCTAGATACTCCTGAAAAGTCATGTTCATCAATGTCATGAATGAGGTTGGTGTATTAATCAACCTAAAAGGCATCACTAGGGACTCATAGTGGCCATACCAAGTACAAAAAGCTGTTTTGGGAATACTTGACTTAGCGATCCTCAACTATTAGTATCCTGATCTGAAGTTAATCTTGGAAAATATATGATAGCTCCCCTTAACTGATTTAAAAGATCATTAATCCTCAGTAAAGGGTACTTGTTATTTACTATCACCCTATTTAACCTCCGATAATCCATGCATAGTCTCATACTACCATCCTTTTTCTTCATAAACAATGCTGAAGCTCCCTAAGGTGATGTGCTTGGTCTAATAAAGCACTTTTCCAATAACTCCTTTAACTTCTTTTTCAACTCATTTAACTTAACAGTAGCCATCCTGTAAGGTACAATGGAAATTAGTGCAACTCCAGACATCGCCTCAAAGGTGAAATCTATCTCGCATTGAGGCAGTAAACTTGGTAAATCATCTAAGAACACTTCTAAAAACTCCCTCACCATAGGAATATCCTCTAATCTAAGACTCACCTCCCTCGTATCTATAATATAAGCCAGATATGCTGGATCCCCCTTCTGGAACCCAACATTCGGAGTCATCAAAAGGTGAGCTTATTATCCTATAGGGTTATTTCCATGAACCCTTGTTAGCCATCATCCCACAAGGGTGGCGTGCCCACACCAGTCAAACATCAAACCGAACTCAACCATTTTAACAAAGAAGTTAATTATGATCATATATAACCGAAATTACTTCAATTTATCATTTCATTACCTAAGCAAAAGAGTTTGAAAAACTTTATTTACATATCAAAAGTCATACCGTTGGCTTAATACAAAATACAAAATACTTATGATAGAATTGAATGCTTATGCTTAAAATGATTCTAAATACCAAAAGTTTCTGAACTAACTTAATTACAAAAGTCTCTATTCTTAGTGTTTGCCACACTTTGCAAGGATTAATGCAGATCTACTTTTTCTTCACCTGCGGAGTGGAAGGTAATGGGGTGAGCTGTGAAGCTCAGTGGCTTATACATTTATAGCCATTGGCAATGAGCCATATAATTCAGGCACACACATATATATACAAATGTAACAAGGTATATATATATATATATATATCCCATTTATTCTAGCAATTCTATCATCCATAATTTGAATGTCATCACATAAAACATACCATGAAGATTCATCCATCAAAACATAACACTCAAATATGCATCATACTTGACAATTCAATGATGTAATGCACAAACAAATGAATCGAGGGTTCTATGGAAACAGAAAGGAGAAATCAAATTTTGCACCATGAATAGAATAAGTCCATTTTCGGAGCTCATATGCCACAAGCGGGCAGCCGGGAGAAGGCTCTTGTCAACGTGCACATGACGAACAGAATGGTTCTACTCTCGCCTAAACAGAAGCACATAATCATGCTCAAAATTATTTTATCAAATGCTCAAATCATTTCATCATACTTTCATACTTTTCATGCTCTTTCCTTTCTTTTCATTTATACAAAAATGCCATGACATATTTTCAAGGCATAATATAAAACACATCATAATGCATTTTTCACATCACAACAATTCACAATTTAGCACATATTCACACATAAGACAATTAGCTCATATTACACAACAACTATAAACATATTACCCACCTAATTTGCGTGCAAAAATCCAAGTCAAGGTTGTCTTTCCCCTTGCTCTTGGGTAGGATTCTCTTGGTTCCCTTCATTCTTCACCAAATGAAGTGATCTTTAGCTCAAAGGGAAGCTCTTCTCCTCCTCTTCCTTTTTCCTTTCTTGAACAGCTCCAAAATCTCTTTTAAAGACTAAGAAAAGTCAAACTATAGCTTGTTTTCTCTTCTTTCTCTCCTTCTCTTCTTCTCTTCATATTTCTCTCTCTTCTTCGTGACACTCTCTCTTTTTCTCTTCAATTTTCATTCTTCTCTCTTCTTAAAATGCAAGACAACACTTCTTCTTCCCATTATGCTCTTAATGATTGAGAATTGTCCAATTTGCCCTTCCATTTATGCCTTGTGTCTTTTATGCTTAAGTATCTTGCCAAAAATACCCTTGAACATTCTGACAAGAAAGATAATGTAATTTGATAATACTTTCTTCTAGAAAAGTGTTCCCCGTTGTCTTAGGTTTCTAATGATACCAAAATCATTCAATTTGGTTTAGTAAGCCGAAAGTATTGCCCCAAGCACTTTCAGACTGTTCTTATATTGAAACAATACACTATACTGAAATTCTGCCCAGAAATTGAAAGTCTTAGAGACTAAATTAAATTTCAATTTCTTCTTACAATTTGTAGCTCCATATCTATATCTCTAGTTTACTACAAATCAGAAATAATCTCATTTGGAGCTCCACTGATTAAGAATTCATCAAAATACCGACGTATGTTCAGTAAAACATCCAATTCATACTCTTCCAACCGATACCCTTACCTTGATTCAAACAAATTCTATGGAGGGACAGAAAAATGTGTTAAGAATCTATAGGCTCAAGAATCATTTCATTTTCAGGTTGGATAACAACGTTATGGCCAAAAGAATCAAACATGATTTTGCCCTCAATCATATGGCACCTATTGTGGGACCATAACTTTCCCTAGAGATATTGGATCAAGGTCATTCTTGGAAGATTTGAAAGAAGACTTCGAGATATAAAACTTTCATGAAGACCTTGAAGATAACTTCTAACATATAAAGGGTCAAAAATGGACCAGACGATAGGGTCAGATGAAACCAGAAGAATTGGGAAAATTGCCATAACTTTCCCTATATATATCGTATTAAGGTGTTCTTTGGATGGTTTGAAAGAGGACTTCAATATATAAAACTTTTATGAAGACCTAGAAGACAAATTCTATCATTTGAAGGGTCAAAAATGGATCAGAAGATAGGGTCAGATGAAACCAGATGAAGGCTCAGACGAATTGGGAAAGTTATGGACTATGGATACCAGATTAAGGTGTTCTTTGAATGGTTTAAAATAGCACTTCAAGATCTACAACTTTAATGAGGACCTAGAAGATAAATTCAATCATCTGAAGGGTCAAAAATGGACCAGACGATAGGGTCAGATGAAACCAGATGAAGGGTCAGACGAATTGGAAAAATTGCCATAACTTTCCCTATAAATATCAGATTAAGGTGTTCTTTAGATGGTTTGAAAGCAAGCTTCAAGATCTATAGCTTTCATGAAGACTAAAAGATAAATTCTATCATTGGAAGGGTAAAAAATGGACCAGAAGATAGGGTTAGATGAAAAACCAGATGAAGGGTAAGATGAATTGGGAAAATTGCCATAATGTTCCCTATAGATGTCAGATTAAGGTGTTATTTATATGGTTTGAAAGAGAACTTAAAGATCTACAACTTTCATGAAGACTACTATCATCTGTAGGGTCAAAAATGGACCAGATGATAGGGTTAGATGAAACCAGAAGAAGGGTCAGATGAATTGGGAAAATTGCCATAACATTCCCTATGGATATTGAATTAAGGTGTTATTTGGATGGTTTGAAAGAGGACTTCAAGATCTACAACTTTTATGAAGACTGCAGAGACAAATTCTATCATCTGGAGGGTCAAAAATGGACCAGACAATAGGGTTAGATGAAACCAGACAAAGGGTCAGACGAATTGGGAAAATTGCCATAATGTTCCCTATATATATTGGATTAAGGTGTCCTTTATATGATTTGAAAGAGGACTTCACGATCTACAACTTTTATGAAGACCACAAAGAAAAATTCTATCATCTAAAGGGTAAAAAATGGAATAGATGATAGGATCAGATGAAACTAGATGAAAGGCCAGACAAATTGGAAAAATTGCCATAACTTTCCCTATAGTTATTGGATTAAGGTGTTCTTTATATGGTTTGAAAGAGGACTTCAAGATCTACAAATTTTATGAAGACCACAAAGACAAATTATATCATCTGAAGAGTCAAAATGGACCAGACTATAGGGTCAGATGAAACTAGGCGAAGTGTCAGATGAACAGTACACCAGATGATATGACATCATCAGATGATACTTCATCACAGATGATATGATGTCATCACCAGACGATATGACGTCATCAGACGATACTTCATCACAGACGATATGACATCATCAGATGATACAATTTATAGTCCTGAGTATTTCCACTTATAAGGATCATAACTTTCGACTCTAATGTCCCAAAATTTCATACTATATACCATTGGAAAGATAAAAGAAAGAACTACAACTTTATAGAAGATAACTTTGTCTAAATCTATCTAGATCAATCCAGAATTTCCCCTGAATTCAGGACACGAACTTTACATTCATCCCTCAATGTACTGCACCCAATTCTCAACTTCATGACAAATTTTGAGAATCTTAACGATAGAATTTAAATTAGATGTCTTCATAAGAAGTGTAACCATATGTTTCTAGTTTAATCTAAATTAAGAATCATCTCGTTTGGATAACTAGAGAAAAAGTTGTCGCTAAAAGGTTGAAGCATACTCAGTGTGCTGGACCCCGTTCCCGAGGCCCAGCCGAACAGTGCCAGACCCCGTTCCCGGAGCCCAACTATCCAAAACGGAATC
>JAOQMQ010000194.1:20561400-20575043 GCA_027563845.1 Erythroxylum subrotundum
AAAGGAATACCTCATAATATATTATTAACAAATCATAATGTTAATACATGAATCACATATGTCCATTGGCCTAGGGCTTACTACTAACACAACATGCTCAAGGTATTCAAGCCATCTGTCCGCAAGGACAAGGATATGATGTTGGTGGACTCTTCTTGTTCGAAGAAAAAGAGCCAAAAGAAGAAGAAGTCCACAGGGCCTAAGGGAGGTGTCAAGAAAGCAAAGAAGACTACCTCGAAGGGAACTTGCTTCCACTGTGGCAAGGATGGCCACTGAAAGAGAAACTGCAATCTGGAGTCCTTGAAGCAGAAGAAGGCATCTGATAACTTTCAGACCTAATACATACTGATGTATGTGGTCTGATGTCCATACATGCCAAAGGTGGTTTCGTATACTTCATTACCTATATCGATGATCATTCTTGATATGGATATGTGTATCTTAAGAGATACAAGTCTGAAGCCTTTAAAAGGTTCAAAGAATTCAGAAATGAAGTTAAGAAACAACTGGGGAGAAGTATTAAATCACTTCGATCGGATCAAGGTGGTGAATTCTTAAGCCAAGAGTTTTTAGATTATCTCAGGGATAATGGAATATTGTCCCAGTGGACTCCACCTTACACGCCACATCACAATGGTGTAGCTGAGAGAAGAAACCGAACCTTATTAGACATGGTGAGGTCTATGATGGGTTTAACGAATTTACCAAAATTCTTTTGGGGTATGCACTTGAAACTTCTGTTTATGTATTAAACAGAGTCCCATCCAAGTCAATTGATGTTACTCCATATGAGATATGGACTAATAAGAAACCATATCTTTCTCATATGAAATTTTAGGATTGTCCTGCTTATGTGAAGCGGATTCAGTCAGATAAGCTTGAAACTAAATCTAACAAGTGTCTGTTTGTAGGATATCCTAAGGAAACTATAGGATATTAGTTCTACCATGTGTTAGAACAAAAGGTATTTGTTTCAAAACATGTTGTCTTTTTAGAGAAATAATTTCTTCTAAGAGATGAAATTGGGAGCAAAATTGAACTTATAGAAGTTCAAAATGCTCAAATAGAAACAGATCAACTGCCTAGACCCGAGTCTATTATTCATGAAGATGAAGCAATAGTTCATTCTTCTGACACATAAGAAGTTCGTAGGTCAGGTAGGATATGTCATGTTCACAAGAGATACAGATTTCTCATAAATGAACATAACGACTTATTGCTCATAGATGATGATAAGCCTACTACCTATGAAGAGGTTCTGAAGAGTTCAGAATATGACAAATGCCTTCAAGCTATGAAATTCGAAATGGATTCCATGTATGAATACCAAGTATGGACTAAGGTTGCCCCCCTAAAGGGATAAAACCCATAGGGTGCAAATGGGTTTTCAAGAAGAAAACTGACATGGAGGGTAATGTAGTTACCCATAAAGCTAGGCTTGTAGCTAAAGGTTATCATTAAAGGTAAGGTGTTGACTATGACAAAACGTTTAGCCCAATAGCTATGCTTAAATCCATTAGGATACTTATAGACATTGTCGCTCATTATGATTATGAGATACGACAAATGGATGTGAAGACGACTTTCCTTAATGGAAACCTAATCGAGGATGTGTATATGACACAACCTAATGGTTTCATATCCATGAATGGAGAAAAGGTATGCAACCTTTAGAAATCTATTTATGGATTGAAGCAACCATCCAGAAGTTGGAATATCCGATTTGATGAGACAATCAAAGAGTTTGGTTTCTCACAAAATTTGGATAAGCCGTGTGTGTATAAGAGGTTAGTGGGAGTGCAATCGTGTTCCTTGTGCTGTATGTAGATGACATATTGCTAATAGGAAACGATGTCTTTACTTTGCAATCGGTCAAAATTGGTTAGCTAAGAACTTCTCTATGAAAGATCTTGGAGATCAACTTATATTTTGGGGATAAAGATATATAGAGATAAATCTAAGAGGTTGCTTAGTCTTTCTCAATCTACATACATAGACAAGATGTTAAAGTGGTTTAGTATGGAGCAGTCCAAAGGAGGTTATCTTCCTATGGTGCAAGGGATTGCACTCTCTAAATCAATATGTCCAAAGACACAAGATGAGAGGACTCGCATGAGTACGATTCCTTATGCTTCGGTTAGAGGATCAATCATGTACGTTATGTTATGTCCTAGACCCGATATATCATATGCTCTAAGTGTTACAAGCAGATACCAGTCGGACCCTCGTGAGGGTCATTGGGTAGCTGTCAAGAACATCCTTAAGTACTTGAGAAGAACTAAGGATGTATTCTTGGTATATGGAGAAGTTGATCTTGTGGTAAGCGGGTACTGATGCCAGTTCCCAATTCGATAGGGATGACTCCAGATTCCAGTCTGGATATATATTCGCACTAAATGGTGGTGCAATCAGTTAGAAAAGTTCCAAACAAGAGACGATTGCAGATTCGATGACAGAGGCAGAGTACATTGCAGCTTTAGAAGTAGCAAAGGAAGTGGTTTGGATCAAGAAGTTCATCATGGAACTTGATGTGGTTTCGAGCATGTTGACCTAGTGCAGTTATAATGTGACAACAATTGAGCTATAGCATAGGCGAAGGAGCCAAGGTCTCATCAGAAGTCCAAACATGTACTCAGGCACTACCATTTGATTAGAGAAATCATTGGTAGAAATGACGTCAAGATAGAAAGAGTTCCCACCGATCAGAATATAGTTGATCCGTTGACTAAGCCTATTTTCCAAAAGAGTTTTGTGTCATATGTACATCCATATGGTATTAGATATCAAGGCGATGAACTTTAGTGCAAGTGGGAGTTTGTTAGAGAAGTGCTCTAAAGGCAACCACTTTTAACACTTATTTTACAAATCATTTTATGATTAATAAAGGCGTTTTTCATTATTTCAAAGTTCATACATTTATGGATTTGATGTTGATCTTAAATTGATTTAATGAAGTCATTGATACAAAACATAGCATGGAGGAAATTATGATGAGATTATGATAATGAGATTCCTATCATGTATAATTAAGTTAGTATCTAAACAGTCCTTAGTCATAGGATTAATGAGATGGGATATCATTAATCCGGATAGACTAGCACATGTTATACTCCTTGATTGGATCAAGCAGTAGATCTCATAAGTTGTAAACATTAGTTGTTTAGAGTTAACATGTGGATGCTTACTAAGGGTAGTAAGTACATTAGATTAACCTACTATGAGACAATCATATGGAATATTCCAGTGTCAATGATAGTGTCATCATAGCAATGGTGCAAGTATCCTTTGACTTGAGGTGCTCAAGGATATCTCAAATACTGATCATGTGCTTTGACTCCATTCATCCGTGCCTTTCATAGGGTGGTGATTGGGTACAGCTTGAGGTATTCGAAGGTAATTGAGTGGCCAATAAAAGATTCACCACTCCTGATAAAAGGAGATGATACCCACAGCCTCTTGACACTTTGACCATACTCTAAACCAAGTGGGGTATAATTGGTGAAAGGAAAAATTGCATTGCAATATTGCGTATGGAAGGGTTCGTAGTCAAACTATTGACTTTTCGATCAATTAGGGGTCATGACATCTTGCTAGATACCGCTCTTGACTTACTTGAAGTAAGTGTTAATTTAAGTGGCCAACATAACTGAGAACTTAATGGGTCACACGAATAGGAGATCCGAAGGATGAGTAAAATAATCTTGAATGGTGATTCAAGATATGAGAAAGTGTTTGGGATTGTATCGCGATGTGATCGTGGTAGAAAACGTTGCATGGAATGGATTAGAAACAAGTGTTGTTGGCTGCCAATTTGGCCATTAACTTCCCAAACTTCCATTAATGCATGTTATTCATGGTCATTAACTTCCTATAACTTTCATTAATGCATGTTATTCATGGTCATTAACTTCCTATAACTTCCATTAATGCATGCTATTCTTGACCATTAATTTCCCATAACTCTCCATTAGCGATGAGGGTTATAGAAGGCCAAATGGTGTAGAAAATAGATGATTTTCGTGCATCTTGTGTAAAATATAAGGGAAAGAAAGGTTCTTTCTTACACACACACTATTTTTCTTTAAAGAAAGGTTCTTTCTTACATACACACTCTTTTTCTCTCTAACTCTCACAAGAGTTCTTATCTTTGCTAGCACAAAGAAAGAATTCTAGCCATCTCGTAGTGAGGTTTCATCATTCTATCTTCATATCTACTTTCACTAGAGACGGTCTACGTTAATCGTTATGATTTACGACAACTCAATGCAGAGAAGATTAAAAACGAAGGAAATCGTCGGAATGGTATGTAAACATCTTACATTTCATATTTTTGTTTTCTATATTTATATGCATGAGTAGATCTGGTTTTTGAGGTTCTGTTTTATTTTCCACTGCATATATTTGATATATATTATATATGAGATGCATGATCGGAGCCTTACATGTACTACTAGTGGTGAAGTATGATACCACAAGCATCTACTCCCCTTCAAGCTAATTCTGAACAACCTTGGCTTCTCCTTGTTGTTGTAGAATACTTGCATATTTTTTTCCATATGTTGTAACTAACCACACTTGTCACATTTTACATCCAACACCAATACCTTTTTTGTGGATGATTGGTTTTTTTTGCAGTATGAATAAGCCAGAAGGGCAAAATTGATTGCTACTTTTGTTATTATAATTGTTTGTAGAACCTCGGAGCTTGTTATTATTCTGCTTCTTTTTTTTTGTTCTTAACACCATCATAGCCAAGTGTTTTGGCTTGATAAGTCTCCTCTATTCCTACACCTGCAATTCATTCAACAATTCTGCCAAGATGATACTTAACAGGTCTTTTGAATTTTCCAAAAATGAAATAGTTGCATCAAAATTTTCAGGAATTTTAACTAGGATTTTATGCACAATTCTAGAATAAAAAAAATTCAGTGTTGAGGAGTCTTACTTTGTTAATGATACTGAAGAATCTATCAGAATATTCCTTGATCGTTTCTGATTCTTTCGTCTTTTGCAACCCAAATTCTCTGATCAAATTCAACACTTCCATACCTTTGATCCTCTTGTTTCCTTCATATTCTTGCTTCAAGAAATTTCAGATTTCCTTGGTTTCTTTATTAGTCATTATTCTATTGAAAATGGTGTGGTGTTGCAAACAAGCATGCTCTTGCCTTTTATTTTCTTTGCTTCCTCTCTTTTTGATTTTTGATTTAAGCAATAGTGGGATTGTCCTGTAATGAAAGAATTTCATAATCTTGTTCTACAACTTCCCACACATCATTAGCCTTAAAATAGGCTTCCATTCTAACAGCCTAGCCTTGATAATTTGTTCCACCAAATATTGGGGGAGCAATCACAGTAACTGAAGTTTTTGAGTTCATTTTGAGTGGGAGAGAGTTTTGTGTTTGTATAATAGGTGAAAGGTGTTTAAGGGTTCTTTTAATTTCACAAATTCCTCAAGATAAATCTCTGATACCAAATTGTTGAGAATCAAAAATAAAGAAAAATATTTAAGAACTGTTGAAATATAGTTTTATTGAGCAGCAAACCATCAATTTATACAGCATAATTGTGAAACTAAAATATAGAAAAATCAGCTACATATCACAATACTTCATTTGCCTTGAAAATAGAACAAAATAAAACTGATTTTGTTGTCAGGTTCAAAGTCATGACACTCAACAAAGCCTTACAGAGGTGGTCTGGGTTCGTGAGGGAAGAAGTTGGAAGAACTATAATTCAATCAAATAACTACATATTCTGTGCTAAGTTCCTTGCTACATGAAAACAAAATTGCTGGCTGGAGATATATTGCAGTTGGCCTCTTATTTGCTTCAGCAATCAATCACATCCCTGATATATATTGAAGGTACATTTGAACTTTCTCCGTTTCTTTTTTGCATCTTTAATCTAATCGTGTGAATGTAACAGAGATTTACCAAATAAACATCGGCAGACAGTATTTGCTGTAGTTTCTCAACATAAAAACTGAAGGTGCTCACGATACTTGTGCCAACGTATTTTTGATTTGGGGTTTGAGAAGCAGCTGGTCGAGTGTGTGAATATCCAAAACTTCCACCGTCACTTAATGGATTTTGCTTTAGAAGCTGCATTCCTTATCAAGATGATGCAATCCTGAGCTCATTGTTCACTTGCACAAAACATTCGGGGTTTGATATCGACTTCAAAGAACTGGAGATACTACCATGTGATCAAGAGTATTACTTTTTATTTTGTTTAAAATAAATTAAGTTACCATAATGATAATGATTAGGACATGCAATGTATAAGGACGTATTTTATTTGTTTACGAGCCCACTAGGCTCCTGCTTTTCCGTCAGCTGAAGTTTGCCAACGTTTCGCTGTCCCCAGCCACCACGAAAAGGTTTCTTTTAGAAAACTTTCCCACGGGAACTCTCATTGTTGTTGGATATAACTTCGATTTATCTATATTTATATGCTATAGGTAGTGACGGAACCAGGAATTTAAGATAAGATGGCCCAAAAATTAATTTTTTAAAATTTTGAGAGGCCCAGTACACTACTGACCCTTATATTACTCTATCTTTATATATATATATATATATATATATATATATACATTAAAAATATTTTTTTAAAAAAAACTGGGGGGGGGGGGAGCCCAGTGACCCCCCAAGTCTCCGTGTAGCTCTGTCTTTGGCTATTGGTTTCTTTAATAAAACTTTCCCACAGGAACTCTCAAACAGTTGTTGGATATGGCTTCGATTTATCTATATTTATATGCTATCTTTTAGATAGTATAGAGGATTTCTCATTGGGATGTTTTAGTGGAGTATAGTTCTATTATAGGAAAGCAGATTTTGGCAATCATGATGAGGTTTCAAAATGTAGTTGGCTGTGCAAAGGTACCAGAAAAAAGCTAAGAGAAGTATAGTATGCATGCCTTTGCCTTCACCATTATTTTTGTGGGAAACAAAACTAAATGGCTATGGCCCAGAAAATTGATAATTGCCAAGTAGACCCCATGTCATTGAGAGTGGCTAAACTTTGATGATGAGCTTCACATTGTACAAGGATTTTTCCTATTTCTCCTAACATCATATCACTTTCCATGTACATGAACATGCTTTGCCTATCCCAATCTTTGGACTTTTATTCTTTTCCTCACTAAAAGAAAAGCAAGTTGAGCCTTGTTAGGTTGGACTATGCAGGTAATAGAAAACTGATACGCTCAACGTCAAGAAAAAGACTACCGTTTTATAGGTGAAGACAAGAGATACTAGTCATGTACTACTTAACTATAGCAACATAGGTTACGACTAAAACAAACACAAACAACTTGTTGAACATGATGGTCAAATATGTCTGGGGAATTAGGTCTGCCTAGACCTTGCTTCTGAGGAACAGCCATCCTGGTAAGAACGTTTCATTAGAGTACAACATGTTATTCAATGGCTTGCCCTGGTTGGCGTTGCTGGAAAACCAAGGCTTAAGCGTAAATGCCCCATATACCAAGAAAAAGGGAGGAAGCGCGCTGAAAATTATTCGTAAGCAAAATTTGTGTCGTGCATGACATTAGACTGGATTTATCAATATGTTGGACTACAAATTTCCAATCACCGAGCAAAAGAAAACATGTATGGGCTCGAATGGCATTGGGAATACAATGTCAACTAGCATTGACTACCATCAAACACTAGGACAGAAACCATGTCAAATTTTTACATATGCAAGAAATTTGATTTTCTATAGAGAGAGAGCAGAATGATGAGTAGTGAAAGTTCTGCTCATAGAATTCTACTTCAATATTAGGACAGAACACAACCTCCCGAGATTATACAAATTCTAAACCACCTCTACAAAGAGAGAAAGGTAAAACTGGAAGAAAAATAAGAATTAACAAATTCACCCATTCCATCAAAGAGTCTCGAGGAAGAGCAAAAGAATCCCACCCTACGTATTTAACACCATCAACCTTCTCTCCAGCTTCTGATTTTCAGCAGACTCCCAAATAATTGCAGTTCTATAATAACTTCCCATATCTAGGAGAAAGCAAGAAAAGAATCACTGATAGTTGTCCAAGGATTCACGTCTCTAGTCCCTCTTCAACTATTGGAAGTCCACCCTCTCCAATGAATGCTGGGTTGAGAAACTTCGAAACAAAAAACCACAACTTGTAGACATCCTCAAAGTTTGTCAGAAATCCCAGAGATGCAGTAACAACCTCAACCCGTATGAATCCACTTTTCCCATTGTGCTGACCATTTTCCATTGGCCTGCATAGAGTAGTATCTTCCAGGTTGAAAGCGCCTTGTTGCCTTTGCCTTGGGCTATCAAGAATCCTTATGTGACTAAGGAAACCAATTCCAAGTGAAATGCCCTCTCTTTCTGCCAGCTTCTGAACAACTTCTGGATTGATGAGGCCGCGGTTTTTATCTCTAATGTTGAAAGCAACAGCTGCGCCCCTTTCGTATTTTATTTTTGGGCCATATATGTGAACTAGATTTACTCTTCCATCACCATCCAAACTTGGAAATCTTAATTGCAGTAATGAGGTTACAAGCCAATTGATCAGAAACCGCAGTCTGAGAGTTGTTTTATTGAGACCCAACGCATTCACATGATCTAAATGGCGGCAAATTATCTCAGTTTCCCTCCTATCCCAGTCTTGCCCATCATATTCGCCATCACTGGTGTAATCTTCATCATCTAGGCTGGTTGCAGATATTTCTCCTTGCTCGAAAGTATGACCCAATTGATCTTTGCGGTTGTCCTCCATGCTAAATGATACCCTTCTTCCCTTGCTCGGATGCTCATTCTCTTCCAACCCAAAACATCTACCACCAGTATATCTATTCCCTTCCCTTCTGCCCAGCAACCGGAATTCACCTTCTGTTTCTCTTCTTATGGCACTTTCTTTCATCTCTGGGACTGAGGCTGAGCCATTCGCTAGTCTATGATTCTGGCAAGACAAAGTTGAATTATTGAGGCGCAATCTGTTTATGGCAGCGTCTGACAAGGAAGCAGTTTGAAGAAGATTATCATTTCCAGATTCTTCCTCTATCTCATGAAAATTAACTTGATCTGAACCCCTTTTGTTAAATTGTTCTTCAGAAAACTCCTTTACATGATCCAACTCTTGGGAAACTGATAGAACCGCCGCATCAAATGAGAGAACATGATGGTCATCATGTGGCCCCAGGTTGACCCCTTTGTCATCATACAAAGGGTTGCCACATATCTTTGACGTTGGTTTTGAAAGGAGATCCTTGTGATGTTTCTTGCCAGAAAACCAAAAAGGTGGCAAGGGAGAACCTACTTTCTGCTTGTTCAAATGACCTGCAGTATCTGATCCCGGTGGACTGTTGCCTAAATCAATCCAAAATGAGTTGTCTGACGATTCATCTTCACTAAAGACTGGGCTTTTCATCACTTCACCTACCGAAATACTCTCAGTTTCTTCAAAGATGGTGCTTGTATTATCTCTATCAGAACTATTGTCCTGATCTGTCTCAGTCTCAAAGACATCCCTCACCTGAGCAGATGTAAATGCACCAGAAAAGGCAGGCAACCGTGATCCAGGGCGAGTTTCCACAGTTTTATCACCATTCCCTGCATTGTCATCATCTTCAATGCCAACCAACCCGTCAAGACCATCCACAGAGTCACTCAAATACATGGGATACTCTGGGGTAATCTTCACCATTCCAGAGCCTGTACTCCCTGATTGATTTTGAAGGACTCCCATCACTGATTTCTTGATAAGAAGACACCCAAAACCAGTTGGATCATATCCAAATACTCTGTAAAAAGATGTTATAATAAAATCAGGACGAAACAAGGATAAACCAAGTGAATCCATGTCTTTTGGCCCTAATGACCCTGCGTCAAGCAAGACATGCCAATTGTTTTGCTGAGCCAAGGCCATCCACTGGTATGAATATTTGGCCCCAGTAACTCTTGATTGGACCGGAAACACAAACAAGCCAACAGCAGAGTCCTTCTTCTTCCTTTTCTTAGTAGCAATTTGTTTCCTCAAATCAGTAGAACATAGTTTAAGAGTTGGCCACTTAAACCATGCACTGTAAACTTTTGCACCCTTCTCTTTAGCACTTTGAGCCATCCAATTCACAGACTGGCTCTCGTAATCAAACATGGTCAATAACTTTTTGTTAGTGTGAAAAGGGTACGACTCTGCAAGCAGTTTAAAAGCAGACCCCCTACTCACAGTGAAAACAAGCCCATACTCGTTCTCCGGAATGTTCAAATATTCCATTATTCTGGTCTTTATATCATGTTCTACAGTACCTTTCTCAGCACCACCATAGAGAGTTTGATTGCTCAAATTTGCTGTTATCTCAGATAGGCTAAATGTAGAAGACTCCCAGTAATGCAAACTCTGAACATAGGAAAAAAGCCCAAATCCACAGTAATCAAGGCATACCTTCGGAGACAAATGTGCATATTCATCTAACCTCAATTGATCAACCTTCTCCGAAGACTTGTACTTCGGGTACATTGTCAGGAACTTGGAAAATGCCTCCTGGAGTTCCGGAATGTCAGCTTCAGTCTCAAAAACACGCTCCGCTGCCAGCGCAGTGGCACGCAAGAACTCACGTTGAGCATGGAGTCTTGCCAGAGATCTTGATCTCCCAAGGCTCTCATCTTGGTTTGCAGCTGACTCAGTGTCCATGTCTTGGGATTTGAACAAAGACCCATCTTCAGACGCTTCTTCAAGAGCCTCCCTGAGCTTTAGTTCTTGCAGTTTACGAAGAATAGAAGGGTTTCTCTTGAAATCAACATTGAGGTCAGACCCATCTTTTCTTCTGCTCTTCTTGTCCAAGAGCAGAGCAGCACAGTGGGAAATAGGCTTCCACAGTGAAAGATGCATTAAAGCTTTTGACTTTCAATCAGATAGAAAACTCCAGGAAGCTAAAACTCAGTGAAGATTCAAGAAAAATAGTTGGGTTCAATTGGGATTAGCCCATCAGAGAAAATTTATATAAGATGGTCAGTTTCAAAACCCTAGATGTTCCAGCTTTTCTTGACTTCAAATCCAGAACAAAAGTAACTCCCAAGTCGGATTTCAGCGCGAATCCAAGCATTAATGAAGTAGGAAAAATGAAAAGGAGTTAGCTTTAAGAATTTCAGGTGAAGAGCCGCATAAAGAAACCGAGAATTGAAATGACTCAAAAAAAGAAAGTCAAAGCCGGCACTCCAGAGTAAAATTCAACAATGAAAACAAATTTAGCAGAACGAAGAAAAAGAGAGAGAGTCAAAGGCAAGAACCCCGAAACCCAGATCCCCAAACTTGCAAAGAAATTCCCACTCAAAAGCAAGGAAGTGAAAAATGTTTTTGTGCAAATAACACACAAGCGTCGGAAAAACTCTAATAATCTTTATAACAAGGTAAGTCAAGACTCCATTAGCAAGAGAGCTCAAAAGGATTCTTCTTCTTCACGAGTATCTCCCACTCCAATGGAACAACACAGAAAAAAACAAAGCCAATCCAATCCCTCTCCACGTCAAAAAGCTCATTAATTTTTTCAAGCTCAGTAAATCCAAGAACAAAACATACCAGTATTGATAAACCCCACAATGCTCTCTCTCAATTGACTCTCTCCGCCTTTTCTCTCTCCACAATCTTCCGCTATTATTAACAAACAGTAAGAAAAAGGACATTGACTTTGGTAATTCCTAAATGCAAGAGCTAGCCTATTCACTGTGTCCCTTTTTGTTGGGAGCAGATCTGCCGTATCTGAATTGCTGTGTTCCTTTTAAGATCTTAACCATTTTAATTATTGTACTAGATGATTGCGATTTATTTAGGCTAACAGCAAATCTGTTTCCATTTTTTTTTTCCTTTTGTTTTTTCTACCGATCATTAACATATGTTGTATAGCTTAATCAAGTGTTAATGGTGCCCATGCAATTAATTGATTGATGTGATGCGGAGAAATAGGACCAGCTCAGCCGCTTTCAATAACTTAGGTTGCAAAAGCTCCAAAGTTTTAAGGTTCTGAATTTTCAATTCATCATTATTCTGTCTTATTTTGTTCATTTGAATTTTAATTATTTATTTATGTAAAATTCATATAAATAGATATGAGACTCACATAAATAAATAGCTGAGATTCAATAGATAGAATAGAACAGAATAATATTAGATAAAAGACCCTTACTCCAATTCAATAACCATTTCATATTCAACAACAACAACAATAATGTATTTGAAAAAATCTTTAAATGACACTTGTTCTATTTTTTAAAATATTTACCACCGTTTGTACTGAACATAGACAAATAAATTTTGATATTGAAATTATTCAAAGTCTTAAATGGCATGCTATGGTAGAGGACCAAATACACCATCTCTCAGCTTAATATATTTTTCAAAATTTAGAAATGGAATAAGTTACACATGTTACTTTCTCGTTTTAAGTTTGGTAGTGAAAGGAGAGTTTCGTCTGTCTTGGACTGCCAGCTTCTGAGCAGTTCTGTAACCCTTATAATTCTAATTATCAAGGTCCAATCACCTGTTTGATTTTTGTGGTCCTGTCATGTCCTTGTTGAAGCTGTTGGGTGTGGTGGGACTGCTGTCCCTAAATGTTAAATTATAGATTTAATAATAATATTTACTAATGTATTTTTGTAACACAAAATCCAAACAGGTAACCACATCGTTTATGATAAGTGAGAAGTTAAGATATTCTGTCTAATATTATGGTGTTTTATTGTATCTAATAAATTTCAGTCATTTATTTATATGAGTTCTACATAAGTCTCGCGTGGATCTCGCAAAATAAATAACTGAGATTTCATAAGACATAATAAAACATAGTAATATTAGACAAAAGATCTGGACTCATAACTTAGATACTTAACCATTACAAATGATAAGTTCTTTTCTTTAACGAATCTTAAAGAGTATGTCTCACATTAAACTTAAACTATTCTTACAAACCAAATATCATACAAAGATTGCAAATTTGGTCTGCAATTTTCTTCTCCCACGCCTACCCACTAGTTGCCAATCAAAATTGTCACTCTCTTAGTGGTCAAATAGCGAAAATTGAATAGTATCGCTAATGACACAATTTTTAGGTTAACTTCAAGCTAAGAATTGTATTAAGGTCTCCTCTTTTGACTTCCCGCTTGCAAGCAAGGCACTACAGAAGACAACAAAACACACCCTTCGGATTCCAACCAATGCTCAAAACGCCATTGTCTGCCTCGAAAGAAAAGAAGGTCATTTAGCTTAGTACATTTTACTTTTGTTATTTAGTGAATTGACTGTAGTCTGTAGCCCACAAAAGATCAACCCAAGTTGGAAAGCGTTAGCTCTAGTAGGTCCATCCATCGAGGTTAATGGCTTGCTCCAAAGGCCTTGCACAGTATCAGTTTGCTATGCTGCTAATTAATATTTCCTTCTGTTCAGAATAAAAGTCGTTTTAGATAAATTTTAATTATTTAAAATAAGTGTCTTTCGTAATTTTTCATGCATGTTTATAATTTTATTTTCAAAATTACCCTTTAATTTCTCTCACATTCTGATTACATAGATTACATTTTCAAGACAGTTCAACGTGCAATTAATAAGGGTATATCAAATATTTCATTAGCTTTCTTAATAAGTATGCATCCCTCTAAAACGACTTTTATTT
>JAOQMQ010000194.1:20575143-20590080 GCA_027563845.1 Erythroxylum subrotundum
TGCAATTAATAAGGGTATATCAAATATTTCATTAGCTTTCTTAATAAGTATGCATCCCTCTAAAACGACTTTTATTTTAGACAGAAGGGAGTAATTTTTATGAAAGATGTGAGGAAGTGGGGTCGAGGAAATCAAATGTTAATGATCCTTTAAAATTGCTCTTCTGCAATTTTGCTTCTTAAGCACACAATTAGTCGTCCTTGGCCTTCACATCACTATTTAAGACAGCTGAAAACAATGCCCTTTACTTGTTTTAGTTCTTAAAATAAGCATTACAATTTTTGTTCATATCATATGAATAAGAACATCTTTCTTTTGGGGTACAATCTAAGAAATACGGATTAAGTCCAAATTATGAGTTGTTGAAGCAATTGTAAATATAACTATAACTAATATAAATGTAATTCTAATGGTTCTCGGGGTCACATTGCATTCTACAATTTAAAATTGTCTTGACTCGCGTGTTATTGATAGGGCACACACATCCATATGACTGCAGGCTGCTAGATTGACCTAATTTACCCTCTGGTGTCAAGAATAAGGTTGTTGGACTGTAGCAAACGAAATTGCCAAGCAAGGATGACAAACAATGATCTTAATGGAGGAGTCAAAGTTCCGCTTTTTCTCAAATCACTAGGCTGTAAGGTTCTGCATGCTTCGCTAGCAAGAAGAAGACAGATACGAATTGGCTTTAACTCTCTGTTTCTTACATCTCTTGTCCGTAGTGCATGGTGAACATGTCAATATGCAATTGAAATTATGTTCTTTAGAGCATAAAGACACTATCTTTGTCAAAAGTTAGGCCCATGAAATGGAAGTAATGATATAGGGGTGATATCTTGTGTAAATTATGCCTCTTTCTGGATTGACTTGAGTAGCTTTTTCTAATCATCTATCTTGTTCTTTACAAGTTTCACAGAAAAGCGTTAGGCGACCATGCATTATAGTATTGGAAACTAGACTTTTTGCGTCTACTGGACCCAGCCTTCTCTGGCTATAATTGAAAATCCTGAAAACACAATGCCTTTAGATGGTATCTTCAACCACATGCCAAATCCTCCAGTCAAAAGTTTAAAGATACTCTACACAACACACTTAATAAGAACCTTCACAATCGGTCGTCTGTTGTTCACTTTGTACGTTTTCTTATCTGCATGTATTGGCTAAATGTAGAGGAACACTGTGTTCGGAGTTAAATTTGAATTAAGTGGTAATAATTGTGAAAAATAATTATGAAGTTTTTGGGTTCTTTGACTTTTAAATTCTGTTAGTTATAGATTTGAAGAGTTTGTCTTGTGTTTAATATAGTAATATTTGAGGAGTTATGAATTTATGGCTCTCTATAGAATTGTTACTTTATGCGAATAAAAACCAATCACTTCAAATTTTAACTCTTTCCTTTTCTTCTATAGTAACTAAAGCGGCATTAGAGCTATATACATTGAAAAAAATGAATGGAACCATGTTCCATTTTCAATTTTTAGAACTCATTAATGAAAACTATGATAATTGGTGTATCTAAATGAAAGCATTTTTATGATCATAAGATGCATTGAAGATTATTGAAAAGGGTGTTGAGCAGCCTGAAGATGACGAAGTCTTGATTTAAATAGAGAAAGATGCATTACATAAAGCTTAGAGAAAAGATCAGTAAATGATGATATTGATTCGTATGTTTGGACGAAACTATGTTTGAAAAGGCTTTAAGAGAATCAGCTATGAAGTAAGTATGAGAGATTTTACAAAATTCTCTCGAAATAATTGATAAGATGATAAAGGCTCATCTTCAAACCTTAAGGGCAGAATTTGAAGCACTCAAAATACAAAATTTTGTATTAATCTTAGATTATTAACTAGAATGTTAATAGTTGTTAATCGATTAAAGATTTATGGCAAGATACGAAAAGATGTTCAAATGATTAAAAAAATCATTGATCAATGGATCTAAATTTCAATCATGTTGTTGTAGCTATATTAAGGAACTAAAAGATTTAGATTTTATGATGATTGATCAAGTCATAAGTTTTTTAGCAGTCTGTGAAGAGAGAATGAATGAGAACGATCAACAAGCACAAGTTCTTATTTCAAAGTTTAACTAGAAAGAAAAAGAAAAAGAAATTCAAAAAGGAAGAGGAAGAGGCAAAGACCATAATAGATGATGCAGAAGAGGAATGTTTGATGGAAAGTCAAATATGAAATTGCAAACTAGAATTAGTCCATGAGAGGATGTGGTAGGAGCTGATAAAGCAAATATATGCAAGATGGGGGTGAATTGTGTGTAACTTTAAAAAAATTTCGCAATTTACTTTCAATTCATAAAAAAAAAAAAGATCCTAGTTAACGAATAAAAACAATAAGAGTCTGTCAGAAGATAAAGCCTTTAAACGACAAGAGCCTATTACGCAATATGAGTCTTTTATAGGATATAATCTTATTTAAACGAAAAGAGTCTATTGAATGATGAATCATAATAAAATAATTTAAAAATAGAAGGCGCATGTTCAAACTAAAAGAAACCTCTTACAATTTGAAAATAGAAAGAGTCTCTTATAAAAGTGAAGGAGTCTCTTGCCAAAAAGAATACACTTATAATATAATGCAGAAATTTAAAAGTTAAAGAGAGATAGAAGAAGAATGCAGTTGATTTATACTGGTTCGACTTACAACCCAAGCCTGCGTCTAGTCCCTAAGTATCCAACTTGAGTGCTTCACTATAAAATGAAGTAGTAATTTAACGAGCCTCTTCAAGCTCACGAGTACATATTTTTTAAGGTTCTCCAACCTTCTACACTCGAAGTATATAGCAAGCTTCTAAAAGCTTATATAAAAATATAAAATCAAAAGTAAGTTCTCAAATAACAATTTCTCTCTTGATATAATGATTTTACTTTCTATGGCACAATAAGAATGATATAATTTTCAAGAATATAGATGATGCTCAAATGTTTCGAAAGTCTAAGTATGTTCATTGCTTCACAAGTGAAGTTACTCTTTCTTAAAAAGTCAATTTCTTCAACTAGTCATTGCTTCATCTTGCATCCTTAGTCAACTAGATAGATTTAATAGATTTAAATCTGAATAACTTTGATATCACCTTTGCCAAAAATCTTCCAGTAATCACAGGGCTAATATATGACCTTCATAATTTGTATGATCCTTTTAGATAAACTATTTATAATAAGGTAAGTTCATAATGAAGGTTCCTGCATGAAAGAAAGTGTATTTCTTATGATTTTATTTCTTTTTGAGAATAAGACCGTTAATTATACAAGGAAATAAATTCAATTTGAATTTTGAAAGATTATATAGTTATCATTAAAAACGTTAATCATAAACCTTCAGCTGACATGAGCAATTGATATAAAAAAGATGTAAATATACAACGTTATAATTGTGATAAATTTGATCTTAACATAATAGATCGTAGAAGCTCATATGACAAAAAAGAGAAGGAATATTGTGTATAAGGAGAGGAAGAAGAGCCAACTTGGTTATTAATATGTAATCAAGATAGTGATGAAGAAAATGATCAAGAAATGTGGTTATTGGATAGATATGTGCAAGGAATTATATGACTAAAAATTTTATTTTTATCACACGATAAGTCTTTTAGAGGTAATATTTCTTTTGAAGACAATATAAAAGTTGTTATTAAAGGGAGAGGTAACATCTTATACAGAAACAAATAGGTCTCATTAATCCACCTCCAAAAAGTTTATTATATTCTAGCTTTGAAATGCAACACTTTTTAGTTTAAGAAAAATTCTAGAGGAGGAATATAAGGTATAGATGAAGAATAAAGCTCTAATACTAAAAGATGACAAAAGCAAGTTGATCACTAAGATAAAAAATTTTAAGAACATAATGTTTTCTCTCAAAATATATGTTGGTTGTGTGAAGTGTTTGAAAGCTCGTATAATAGATCCTAGCTAACTTTGACATCTTTGAATGAGTCATGTAAATTTAAAGGATTAGAGTCTTTGTTAAAGGAAAATATGATGTATAAGTTGCATCATATTAGTTATATGAAGTGTAATATCCTGTTTTCTGTAACATGCTTAGGGTTTAACCCTAGATTAACTATTGCATATACATGCAAAACATTAGCATTCATACACGAATTGATATTAGAACACAGTACAAAGATAGCATATACACTCAATTGACTTATTCCGGGGAATGAAAAATGTCAAGTGATCATGATGCGAATTATGAATTAATATGTCTTGAATTTTGGTATGATTGGATTTCAATTAGTAAATTGGAATTAATGTTATGGATTCGTAAATTGATGGATTAAATGTACGTTTGGACTAGGACAAATGCCAAGTAGTAGGATAAATTGATACATAAAAAATTTGGATGATTTAACCAATAATTAAGTGGCATTTGGCATAGTTAAATGAGTGACAAATGGACTAGTAATTAAATGAAAAATGGAACAATTATTATGAGACATGTGGACTAATTATAATAAGACATATGGACTGATTAATTGGTGACATATGGAAACTTAAAGTGTGGATAAATGGCAGCATATTAGGTTGATACATGGCATACATGCCTTAAGACAAATGCCTTGGCCAAATTAAGACACCTAGCACTTAGTGAAGAAAGTTATAGCAAGGAAAATTCTGCAGTCTTCTCCTTTATTCTTCATCTTCTCCGCCAAAATTACATCCATCTTCTCTTTGAATTGTGGTTAAACCCTTGCTCAAATTACTACAGAAAGTTATATTTTAATTCCTCACAAAATAGCCAAGAAACTGGTTTAAAGTGGTTTTCATATTGCTGTCCAAAATTAAACTATTTTCACCTTGAGTTTGTGATGAATCATGCATGAATGGAGGCTTAGTTAATTTAAAGTTTTCAGCTAAAATTGGAAGCTTAAAAGTTAGGTAACAAATCTGATCTTTATGGTATGTTTATTAGTATGAGAATGATGCCTGAATTGGAATGAAATGTATGAGATGTTGATGATGAAGTGTGCTGAAAATGTGTTGAATAAACTTGGATGTTTTATGTTTGTTCTTGGTGTATGAAAACCGTGGGATATAGATTGATTCATGGATGAATTAGGCCTGGAATTGAAGTATAATGAAGGTGGATTTATGCCAAATAAAATATGTTAATTAGGTGTGCTTGAATTGAGAAATGATTAGGACTATATGCATAATAATGTAATAGTTTCTGGTTTGATTTTTGATGATGCATGAAAGACTAGGATTGTGAGCTGTTAATTAAATAATTTTGAACTGGAATAGGAGAGGTTATTGATGAAGAATTGGGGTATGATTCAGGCCAAATAGAGGTATAATTGATGAACTATAAAGAGGCTGTTTTAATTTTGGTATAAAGTGTAAAAAAGTCTAGAAAAGTGAAAGAGCAATTGCTGGAATATGTTAGCTGTAATGTTTTCATTGAACATACATCGGTATTTTGTCCATAACTTGATCTATATATATCAAAATAAGATGATTTTAAGTTTAAATTAAACTAGAGACATATGGATATATTTTTCATGAAGGAATTGAATTTGAATTATGTCTCAAAGAGCTTAAAAATTTATCTTGAAGTTGAGTTTTTGAATTATGTCGCGGTTTGGGAACAGTCTGTAGTATTTAGGTATAACTTACAGAATACTGAACCAAACTGCATGAAATTGGTGTCATTAGAAACTTAAGACATATGGAAACATTTTTTTAGAAGAATGTATTGCCTAAATACTTCATTTTACTTGTTAAAATGGCCATGAAAAATTGAAGCGAAATATTATTTTGATAAAAACTGGAATGATGCTTGAATAAAAGGTAGTGCATGATACAGAAAGGGAACATTAGAGGGTTTCACGATTGTGCAAAAGCACGATTGTAATAGAGGAGGATCGAATGGAAGTGCACGACACGATCGTGATAGTAAAGGTACACTGCTGTTTGACAGCTTTGAACACCCTTCACTCTTTTGACCATAACTTCTTCTCCGGACCTCTGATTGACTTGAAATTTGAACCAAAAGCTCCTCACACATTGCCCTTCCTCTCTAAAAGAAATCATTGTCATCTGAATTCACTAGGATAGGATTGGTAATGATCGATTGATGTTATAATAATCAAGTGTATTGAGCTATGAACCTTAGTGCATGATTGAATGATGAACTTAGAATAAATTTGTATTATTAAGGTGTAAACCTAAGTTCAAATTAGACATTTATGAGTTGAATTATATGATTTTTGAAGTAAGAATGATCATGAGATGTGAATAAAGGAAACATACCCGAAATAGTCATTGGGCATGTATTAAACATGACATATGTATATATGTGCACAAATGAATAAGTATTTGATTGATCGACTTTATAATGTGAATTATATGTGAATTGTATGATTTTAGATGTTCAAGTCGGATGCTATTTGGACTTTTCCGGACCATCCAGGCAATAGCATAAATTGGAGCGTACCATGTGTCAACCTAGATGGTCTTCCTAGGACTGATTTATTCTGTTTAACTTCCAATTATTGAATTGTTTATGATTTGTTTGTGAATTCCGAACTTTAATGGTCCGAGGAGTTTGATATTCGAAAATATATTAGAAGTGTTCTGTTTGCATTTGAATTCTAAATGATATCTGTATACTCAACAAAAGTTGAATGCCAGACTTAGGTCCGATAAATATGAGTGCATTAAAAATGAATGTTATACATAGCATATTATGTTATTTGATGTATTTCATAAAATGCATGTTCAGATAAAAATGTTGTGATCAGAGTAGCCAGTCTGAAAGAAATTTATGCTTAGAATTCTACACATAGAGCTTTGCTCCGTGATTTCTGTATATGTCTGAGTTCAATGGGCCAGTACCTATATCTATATATGTATCTGAAAGGCGCTCGGTCACAACAAATAATAACAAATCTAGAATCTCATATGCATATGCATTTGTATACTTATGATTATGAAATATATGATCATGAAATATTTTCTGAAATTGTGATAATAAAGTGATATGTCGTGATAATGTGATTGATTGGGTTATTCATGTTCTGAAACCTAGTTCCTAAGATTGTCTAAGATTGTCTAGACAGGAGACCTAGTTCCTAAGATTGTCTAGAGGAACATTTTGGATTAAGTTATGGCTTAAAGGTCTATCATCTGACATCAGAAGAGTTATAGACTGTATCTTGTAGTTTCTTTGACATATAGAACTTTTGTATAAAGGATTGTAAATATTTGTTTCAATGACTACATGTAAACTTTTGTTAATGAATGAAATGAAGCATTGAGGTTTTTAGTATTGTATATTCTTTATGATGCCATTTAAGAGATTATGTTTGCTTTAACATATCATTGTCATAGGATATGTACTTGATTGTCCTCTGGATGTTCGGATATATACTCTATGGTAGTGAGATGGTACATGAAAGATGCATATACATGAAATTATTCAAAAACTCCTCCCTAAAGGAATCATTTTTACGATCCTCAAAGCCACTTAAACTTAGGCATGTTGCCATTTGCAGTCCTTTTAATCCAATTTCTCTTGACAAAAGCAAGTATTTTTTGTTGTTTATTGATGATTATAGCCACAAAACATAGGCATACTTACTAAAAGAAATTTGAAGTTTTTGAAACTTTTAAGAAATTCAACTTACAAGTTGTTGGATTGAAATGTATTCACAAATTAGGGAATAATAAAAGAGGAGAAGTAGAGAAATTTGAAGCAAGACTTTTTATGAAGAGATATTCCTAAAAGACTATTATAGATTATAATGAAGTATTCACATTAGTTACTCTATTGGAAATTTTTTGATTAATCATTACATTGGATGCTCAAAGAAAATGAACAACTTTTCAGCTTGATGTTAAATCAATTTTTTGAATAACTATTCAGAAGAGGAGGTGTATATAAAGCAATTAAGTGTTTATATTGTCAAATGGCAAGATGAAAAAGACTTTGTATGGGTTAAAGTAAGCTCCCAAAGCATGATACAATCACATTGATAATAATTTAGGGAAAAAAAGGGTTTGTAAATTTCACACAGAGTTTGAATAAATAATCCATTGCTACTTTCTCAAATTGCATAGCAAAGTATGTTGTTGTTGCCTCATGTATTTGGCTAATAAAATTATTGAAGATGATGCATTTTCCACAAGTTTAAGCTACATAAATCTTTATGTATAATAAATCATCAACAAATTTAAGAAAGAATCCTATTTTCCATGATAGAAATAAGCATATTGACACAATATTCCACTTTATTAAGGAGAGTATTATCCAAAAGGAGTGCAATTCAAATATGTGAAGATCCTATATTAAGTTGCTGATATATTACTTAATTATTGAAATTTAAATACTTTGTAAGAATAAAGACTATGAGAATGATAAGTAAAGGAAAGAAGTTTGTATATTACTTTGTGTCTGGTTTGTATAAAAGGGTCTCTATGTATAAAGAGATGTGCACGTGAAGAAAGCATGTATATTACTTTGTGTCTAGTTTGTACAAAAGGGTCTCTATGTATAAAGATATATGCATGTGAAGAAAGCAACAAATGATTTCTAATTGGTTATACAATATTACATAATATTTTGCATAATATTATGTTGTTATTATGCAATCCATCCTGCTTAAGAAGTCAATATTGTAGTTAACTCACACATCCCTCAAACTCAAATTGGTTAGAATGAAGCCATCTTGAATTTATTAACTAGCTCCTTGAAACAAGTTAACAATTGAGCTTTGGTAAAGGTATTAACTATCTGATGGAATGATATAAAGACAAGAGAAATAGTTATTAATTAAAAAATTCTTTCTAAATTTATTAGAAATTTAAAATAATTTAATATTTACTTAAATTGATTTAATTAAAATTTAAAAAGCTTAAAACACACAAAAAATTAACATGCTCCCCATCTTCTCCAAACTAGAGTTTTGTTTCCATCATTGTGTCCTTTATTCCTTCATCGCCTTCTACCTTCACTACCACTTCTCTACCATATGGGTGTTAGTCTCCTTCACAGTAACATCCTCAAGCTCGCTCCTCGTTTGCTAATAGTGAAGGTCCATAAGTCTTTTACCATTTATTTAAAAAAAAAAAGAGAGAGAAAATGCACTAGAAATGCACAATGCATAATTCACAATTCACAATCACAAAATACAATCTCTAGAAAACATCATTTATACAAGTTTTAAAAACTTCAATCTTGTTTTCCAGAAACTCAAAGTTAGGGGACATGCATTAATCATATTTTCAAGCAACAAAACAAGGAAATGCAATTATGATTTCACGAACAACACAAAAAGGAGTGACGTGCCATGAGTTTTCAAAAGCAGAACAAATATAACATATTCATATTGTTTCAAGAAACCAAAAAGAGAGGAAGCATGATTGACTTCTTCAGAAAACATAAAGCTAAAGGATCATGAATAATTTTCTTTCAATTAAACAAAAAAATCCTTAATTTGTAATGCCTAATTAATAGTAGGCAATTTATAAACAAGGCAAGGCATACAAGACAATAACAAAATCATGCAAATTTTTCATAAATAAATTTAAGCTTTAATTTTATCAAACTAATAGTAATTAAGTAACTTAAATCAATTTAAACAACTAAAGGAGAATCTAATACTGCAATTAGAAAACTAACCATGATCGAATCACAAACATAACAAAAAAAATCTTTTATAATTTTGTTGATCAAATATCATTAATTGAGTATCTTAAAAACATGAACCATAAATAAAAGATTGAATCATACCTAACTTAGATTCCTATAAAATATTCTCGAGTTGGTGATCACAAATTGTCCACGTATTCAGCTTTAGAAGGTGTCTATAGAGTAGAAAAAAAGAACTAAATCTTTTTTAGAGAAAAATACAAGATTGTTAGTTCCCTTATGTCTTTTTCCTATTTATTAAAAAAGATAATAAAGTTCCTTTCTTATTAAAATTAAACTTCTCAGTTATAATTAAAGTCTAACTGTAGCTATAATTATAATTTAATTTTAATAAAATTAAGTATCTCAGATTTGATTAAATCTAACTTAATTAAATTAATTTCTCTCTTTTAAATTGATCTTACATGTGATCCATTAGGTTTCTAATATATTAGCAATACTTATAAATTAAAATTAAAATTCATAATTAAATTAAATAAATAAAAACTTTAAATTGTTTTTTAATTCTTCAATTAAATAATTTATAATCATAGATTAAATTATTAATATCTAGCAACATGTTATAACCTCACAAATATTATGAATGTCAAAGTGCTCAGACTCAACCTATCCATGCATAATTATAGTGTATAATTTAATCTTTTAATCTTTCAATGTTTCAATTAGACATAAAATATGAAATTAGAGTACACTATATTTAAATCTAATCATATTCGTTCCTATTATTTAGTAATTGATTTAAATTTGATTTTTGATAATACCTTTTCAAATCCCAATTTACTCTAGTCAAAGATTTTTTAAATCACTACTAATCAGGAATAGTAAAAATTCTTCCTAATTATTTTAGATTATGATGGTTAAATTGCACCTTAAGTAAATTCATTTGCATTTGCTGGGATTAATCTTAAGCATATGCTTATCCCTGTCTCGCTATGTCGAGACTTTCTCTCTCTTATTCCTAGATAACAAGTCTTGTCCTCCCTTCATATAACAAATCACATCTTTTTTGCTAGTTTTTGGTTTATTCCCTACTCATTATCCTTTAGTTTATTCTTATGGCTATGGAAACCGAAGAAGATCGATTGGTGAACGAGATATACCACCGCTTAAACATGGAAGAGGAAGAGGGTATATTAGAATACTCTGATGGAACAGCCATGGGTGACCAGGGTGTAACAGGAACAGATTGGCAACATCGCGTGGTAGGAAGATTGGTAACAGAAAAGATGATAAACTTTATGATTTTTAAGTAGGTGATGGTGAGCATATGGCATCCTGTCAAAGGCCTTATGATAAAAGAACTTGGCAACAACGTCTTCATGTTTCAGTTTTTTCATCAACTCGACGTAGAACGAGTACTCAGGGATGGTCCCTGGAATTATCAACAAATCCCGCTTCTATTACACAGGTTACAACCTCATGAGAACCCTCGTCAAGTAGAGTTGGTGAGACTGGAATTATGGGTTCAAGTACATAATGTTCCTAATGGTATGTCTGAGAGGGTTGCCGGCGACGCTGGAAACTATATCGGAGAATATATAGAATCAGACCCACGTAACTACTTACGTATATGGCGTGATTTTATGCGTATTAGAGTGGCCATTGATATTCGAAAGCCACTGAAACGAAAACTTTTTGTGAAGAGACCACAAAGGGAGAAGGCATGTTTAGATTTTAAGTATGAACGATTGAATACATTTTGCTACTTCTGTGGTATAGTTGGCCATACATATCGCTTTTGTCATCTCCTATATGAACATCCAAAAATTCCCAGAGAAAAGTTTGCCTATGGATCATGGCTAAAAGCTGAGTCTAGGAAAATAACCCAAGTTGGAGCTAAATGGCTGCGATCGGAGAACGATCTTACGTCAGAATTGGATGATAGGCCTCCAAATATTCCGACGGTGTTTGAACAGAATTAGGAAACACCACTAATGAAGCCGAGTTTCAAGGGATTCAACTTTCAAATATACATGATGATAAGGTAAGCAGTAGATCGAGGATTAAATGTGGCCAGTATCAGCAGTCAGATAGTTTGAAAATAGCAAATCCCGTGAATGCAACATCTACGATAACGGATACAATCACAGTAGCTGATCCTAAATGAAGACGTTTACAAGAAGAATTGGAGTCTGAAAATGAACTTATGGATAAGGAGGTGATCCCGAGCAGTCTTCAAACTAAGTCAAAAAACTTGAATATGGTGGGCTCTGGTTTCTAGACCGACCGCGACTCATGAGTACACTAAGTTGGAACTGTCGGGGGCTTGGGTACCCGCGCACAGTTCGGGCCTTAAAGGACATCGAGTCCGAAAAGAAACCCAATTTTATTTTCCTTATGGAAACTAAAATTAATAGAGACAAAATCTTACGAATTAAAATAGCTTTGAGCTTTGCGGGTATTTTTTTTGTTGATCCAGTGAGTATAAGTGGTGGTTTGGTACTAATGTGGAAAGATAAGAATATGGCCCAATTGATCAGCTATTCACGAAACCATATTGACGTAGAGGTCTGTATTGAAGGAATAAAACGGTGGCATTTAACGAGATTTTATGGTTTCCCAGAACGTAGTAATCGGAGACAAGGTTGGGACTTGCTTCGAGCTCTACAATCTCATTCGAGTCTACCTTAGTATGTCATAGGTGACTTCAATGATATTATGTTTCTGTCAGAAAAACAGGGTAATCACCCACACCCTAGAGCATTAATGGAGGGATTTAAACACGCTCTATTGGATTGCCAATTGCACGATTTGGGATCTGAGGGTTCCCCTTTCACTTGGGAGAACCGGAGAGATGATTCGGCTGTTGTGAGGGAGAGATTGGATTTGGCGGTGGGAACTGCTTTATGGTCTTCGATTTTTTCGATGACCAAGGTTTTTGTTCTGCAAATAGAGTCTTCTGATCACCTCCCACTATTTCTATCACTGGGCTTTCAATTGAAAAAATATGTGCAGAGAAGGTTTTGGTTTGAAAATGCGTGGACTCTAGAGATGGACTATAAACAAATGGTAAATAGGGGATGGATAGAAGGTACTTTTACTTCTCTTCAGGAACGTTTAGCCTCTTGCTCTCAATTCTTACAAACGTGGGTGCAATCTCATCATCAAGAATTCCATAATCGATTTCGAACGGTTAAATTGCTGCGGAATATGGAACATCAATATAGCGAATTATTGCTACAACATGAATTGTACTGGAAATAGCGGGCAAAGCAACATTAGTTAGCAGAGGGCGATTCCAACTCAAAGTTTTTCCATTTGATGGCTTCTCACAAACACATAAAGAACTTCATCTCTAAGCTCAAGAACAATAATGGAGAATGGATTGATTGGGACTCAGGATTACCAACCATGCTTGTGGATTATTACCAACAATTATTCACAGCTTCAAACAGAGATACAAGCTCAATTTTACATCACGTGGATTGTAAGGTAACTTCCCTACAGAATGAGTTATTATTTGGCCTTGTATACAGTAGAGAAAGTATGTCAAGCCTTGTTCTCGATGCACCCAGATAAGTCACCGGGACCAGATGGTTTCAACTCGGGATTTTCTCAGACCTATTGGGATATAGTCGATACGGATGTTGCACAAGAATGCCTTAAAAGTTTAAATGGAGATGCTCTCATGCCTGGTATGAATTGGACAAATGTTATCCTTATCTCAAAAAAGACAACACCAGAAACAATAGTTTACTTACAACCTATCTCGTTGAGTAATGTCACAGATAGAATTGTCTGCAAAGCACTAGCCAACAGATTAAAACAGGTTCTACCTCAGATCATTTCTGATACACAGAGTGCTTTTATCCCTAATCGTTTAATCACAGATAATATTATAATGGAATATGAACTATTTCGTTCCCTCAAAAGGAAAACTCAGGGCAAATTGGGCTTTCTTGCTCTCAAAACCGATATTAGTAAAGCTTATGACCGAATTGAATGGGAATATTTGCGATTGATTATGCTGAAAATGGGGTTCGATGAAACATAGGTTAACAAGATTATGATGGTGGTTACGTCAGTTTCTTATTATTTTGTTCGTGGTAATGAAGAGCATGGTCCTTTAATTCCTGATAGGGGCTTAAGACAAGGAGATCCGCTATCTCCATATTTATTTATCATTTGTGTGGAAGGATTATCTACTATTCTGTCTAAATTTCAGGCACAAGGTCACATCCATGGGGCTTTGGTTGCAAGGGGGCCATCCCAGTGTAACATCCCTTCCCCAAATTAAGGGTGAGGACCCGAAGTTTCAGTACATGGGTGTTGGGCCCCGATCCGCATTAAGTATGTATAAATTATTTTGAGGTTAGTTTGAGAATTTGAAATTTGGTTGAAATAAATTAGGGATTTTATTGGCTTAAGTCACGATTATAAAATGAAGGGATTTAGTGAAATTCGAATTGTTGAGAAATTATTATTTTTATGATGCATTGTTAGTATTAAAGAGAATTGTATGAATTGAGGGGTTAGATTTAATTAGAGCTTGCATGGATTTTAGAAATTAAATGAATAAGAAGGTTTGAGGATAATTGTTTTAATTGATGGAATTTAGAAGTCTAAATTGGAATTCTTGCTAAATTGTTAGAATTTGAGAAGTACAAAAAATAATAATAATAATAAGTAGAATTGAAAGAGTAAATTAGGATGTTGTATATGGTTTTAAGGCTTAAGGTGATCAAGTGGGCTTTTAGCCCTTGGAAGTAGTATTTAAATGAAAAGAGAAAGAACTTGCATGATGGTTGTTAGGAGGCTCAAGCCCACGAAGTTTTAAGTTGGAAGGAGGGAAAGATAAAAAAAATTTGGAAAATTTAAGTTGGAGGGAAAAAAATGACAATTTGGAAATGTTTAAGTTTTAAGGAGGGAAAGCTCATTAGGTTAAGAAATAAAACAATTTAAGTCTTGTGCATTTGGGCTTGTAGTCTTGTAATGCCATAGTAGCCCATTTAAATGACAAAAAAAATAAAACAAAGGAGGAGTTACAAGGAGACTTACGAGAATGGGCTAGGAAAGAAGAAAATAATGACTTAAAATGAAGAGTGCCTTAGGGTTTGATGAGGTGGACAAAACTATGTCTTATATTTTAAGTGAGAATGAGTCTTGCCCTAGAAGCTTCACGAAATTGCTAAGGAAAGGAGGGTGTCGTTTAGCCTTAGGTTTTAAGTTAGAAAATAAGTTACTTTATTTTTTTTATGAGAGAGGACCACCGAAACTTCAAGAAGAGAGGAGAAGAGGGGTGTTTCGGCTAGCCAAAGAAGAGAA
>JAOQMQ010000194.1:20590180-20602109 GCA_027563845.1 Erythroxylum subrotundum
GTATTTAGCACGCCACCGTCGCGGGGCTCGGACTCGGATATCACCGTCGATGTCGAGTTCGGGTCATTGCGGGAGTGAGGTGTTACAATTATCCTTTGAGGTCTCCATGAAAGTTGTAGATCTTGAAGTCCTCTTACCAATAGTTAAAAAACTAAGTCAACCCGACACCTGTAGTGAGAGTTATGGCAATTGCGCCAAGGCACGTATAATATGAGTAAGGACATGAACATGTTGGATTCTTTTAGTCATAACTTCTTCTCTAGACATCCAAATGATCTGATTCTTGAACCATTAGATTTATAAGACATTGATCTACATCTCCACCAAGAATCATAGCTATCTGAAATGAATAGAGAAAGATTGAGTGAAAAGAATGGGATGGGTACAGTGAGTGGGCTCTTAAAGGATATGAATTGGTGTTATTCCACTGAACATACTTCGGTATTTTGATGATTTCTGGAGCTCTACTGATCCAAATGAAATGATTTTTATTTTTTGGTAAACTAGAGACATGGAACTACAAATGGTATGAGAACTTGGAATTTAATTCAGTCTCTAAGATATTTAAATTCTCGATAAAAGTTGTGCATAGTATACTATTTTGGACAAGAGCAGTCCAAAACTGTTTGAAGTATATCTTTTGAACCATTGAACCAAATGAAATGATTTCGGTGGCATTAGAAACTTACGACAATGGGGGACATGTTTCTGGAAGAAAGTGTTATGTTAGATTGTTCAAGGGTACTGTTGGCAAGACACTTAAGTATAAAAGACATAAGGTATAAATGGAAGGGCAAATTGGACAATTCTCATTAATTAAGGGCATAATTGGAAGAAAAAGTGTTGTTTTGCTTATAAATAAAGGAGAAAACGTGATGAGAAGATTCTAGAGAAGCAAAATGAGTGGATGAGAAAAGAGATAAGAGAGAGAAGACATGAAAAAGAAATGAAAGAGAGAAAGAAGAGAAAACAAGCTAGGTTTTTAATTTCCTTAGTCTTCAAGAGAGATTTTGAAGTGTTCAAGAAGAGAAAAAGGTAGACGAAGAAAAGAGCTTCCATTTGAGCTAAAGATCTCTTCATTTGCTGAAGAATCAAGGTATGAATCATTTGAATCTTTGGATTTTTGAAAGGGTTCTAGTATATGGAGTGTAGAAAAATGCTTGGGTTTGTCTATTCTAGAATCAATTTTTTTTATTTTGCATTGTGGGATTTTCAATTGAATTCCTATTGGATGAGAATTTGGATATTATGAGATCATATGAGGTTAGAAAAGAGTTGACAAGAAATTAAATTATGATATAGAGTAACCAAGTGTTCTTGAGATGTGAGCTTATGAAAAGGGTAAAGATTGAAAGGAGAATTTTGAATGATCATGTACAAATGAAGTGTAAATCAAAATTCAATTAGATACCTATGAATTATGAAGTGGGAATGAGCATAAAATGTGTTCTAGAACATATACCCAGGATTGTTATTGAGCATGCCTTGAACATAGTTCATTTATACAAATTCTGTATAAATACATGGTTATACGTGTGAAATTATTGATGAGTGTGCAATGTGTGTCTTACATAAATGGGTTGTGCAGGTCAAGTGTCCGCATTCAGGCGTTTCCAGAATTTGAAAGCAAATGCTAATCTGGAGCGTACTGTGAGTAGACCAAGATGGTCTCACTTCATTTTTTGTTATTTGAATTCTTGTATTATTTGATTATTGAATGAACTAAATTTATTGAAGTGATTAATAAGTGTTTTCTGAATGTGTAATTGCATGCAAGTGAAAGTGTGAATTCTCAACTATATGTTGAATGTTGGACTATGGTCCGATGATAAGCGAATATGATTGAATAAGAGCATGCAAATATGAGTAATGCATTTCATTTCATGAATGCATGAAACATAATGGCAGTTGTGACCAGAGTAGCCAACGATTAGAGCTTAAAGCTCAACGAGTGAATGAGCTTTGAGCTCAAAAGTAATTCAAAGCCTCAGGCTCAACGTTTAATGAGCCCTATAAGGGACAGTTATCAATGAGCCCGGTATCCAATGGATACGGGACAGTTTAGGCACTCGGTCACAACAAAGTAACAAATCAAAAGTGAGTCTCATGTGCACTACATATGCATAAGTGTATTGAATGTGAATTAATGTGAAATGTGAAATAAAGTGAAGTGTGTGAATTATGTGTTATGTGACTGGGTGAGCCATAAATGATGGTCACTCACTAAGTTCGCAAAACTCACCCAAAATTTGCAAATATTTTTCAGGGCTTAGAAGAATACCCCGTTAAGCAAACGAGAGTATACCTATAGTATTCAAGTGAAGGATAGGTCGGGATCAGTTCGCATCTGCATTACATTTCTCTATTTTGTATTGAATTGTTAAGCTCTTGTATAAATTTGTATTTTGAAATAACTCAAGTGTTTTGTAATTGTGAAAGGGCCCGAATGACTATTGAAAAGTTTGTTAAGTGAAAATGTTTATGAATGAATGAGGGCCCAATTTGAGTATCGATTTCCGCATATTGTGTTTTGTGATTCAAAAAAAAGTGTACCGATTTCTGACTGATTAAGTGCTTTAGCACACCACCCTCGCGGGGCACGTACTCGGATATCACCTACGATGTCGTATTTGGGTCATTGCGGGAGTAAGGTGCTACACCCAGTGTCTCATCTGTTCTTCGCGGATGATGCTATTTTCTTCACTCGAGCTACACGGGAGGAGGCTTTACAATTGAAGAACGTTTTAAGCCTATATGAGACAGCATCAGTGTTGGACCCCGAACTCTTCTTGAAAGTTAGAACTATTAAATGAGAAATTGTTAGCAATTAGTTATGAGTAAGGAAAAAGGAGAATTCTTGAATTAGAAATGAGGTAAGAAATGGTTTAGGTACAAGATAGGTTATATGTGAAATGTTGAAAGTTAAAAGCTGGAAAATGTAGTTGAAGCATGTTCATTGAGTATGCTTCGAGTTTTAGCCATAACTTTTTCTCTAGTTATCCAAATGAGATTATTCTTCATTTGGATTAAATTAGAGATATAGGGCTACAAATTGTTTGAAGAAATCAAGTTTTAATTCAGTCTCTAAGAATTTTAATTTCTGGATGGAAGTTGAGCACAGAATACTATTTCAGTATAAGAACAGTCCAAAAATGTTTGGGGCATAACTTTCATATGTATGAACCAAATTGAATGATTTTGGTGTCATTAGAAACTTAAGACAATGAGGAACATTTTTCTATAATGATGTATTATCAAATTCCTTTAATTTTTCCATGATCATTAGTTAAGGAGTTAGTAAAGGAAAGAAATGAAGAAGGGTAAATTTGGAAAGGCCAAGCAAGTTAAGGGCAAAATGGGAAGAAAACCTAAAAATGTGTCTTGAATAAGTGAGAAGGAAGGAGGGAATCGTGAGAAGCTAAGAGAAGAGAGACAAAAAAGTGAGAGAAGAAGAAGGAAAGAAGAAAATCGTGGGAGGAGCTAGGAAAGAAGAAGAAAACGTGGGAAGAAGAGAAATCAAGCTTGTTAAGGTAAGTTAAACATCTTTTCTTCTTGCTTTATTAGAGAAATGGGTTGTGTTGAGAATGAAGGGATTAGAGACAGAGAATGGGTGTTGTGTTGGAAGAAGATAATTTAAGGGAACCAATTTGATTTTAGGGTTTCTAAACTAGGTTTTGGGTTTTCTAACCTAGATGGACTATGGGTAGGTTATGTTTAAGCTTGATTTGTGTTGATTTCATTTGTAATGATTATGGAAGGTTTAGGGGATTTCCATTTGAATTAAGATTGAATGAGAATTTTGGTTATGTTAGGAAATCAAGAAAAACCTATCCAAGAGCAAGAGGAAGGGCACAATTGAGTTTGGACTTTCAAGCGAAATAAGGTGGGTAAAATATTTATGGTTATTGTGTAAATGGACAATGTGCCTATGTGTGTGTGTACATGCTTGAATTTCTAAATAGTGAATTGTCGTGATGTGGAAAATGCATTATGATATGTTTTATGTTATGCATGGAAAGATGTATGACATTTTGATATAATTGAATTGTGAGTATGATCATGCTATGCCTTGGAATTGGATCATGGCATTTTGATAAGTGGAAAAAAGAAAAAGCATGAGAATATGAATTTGTGATTGATTGAATTGAGCATGAGAGTTGATTGTGTTTAGACAAGAGTGGAACCGTTTCGTAGTCACATGCACATCAACATAAAGTCTTCTCCCGGCTGCCCGCTTGTGACATACAAGATTCAAAAAGTGGACTCGTTTCGTTCACGATGTAAACTTCGATTTCTCTGTTTCGTTCCACGGAACCCTTGCGCCATTTGTTTGTGCATTTGCATTTTGATATGTTAAGTCATTATGAAATTTGAGTGTTATGCTTTGATGATAAATTACATCCAATATGTTTTATGTGATGATGTATTGAATTGGAATTGTGAATGCTGAACTTACATTGCTAGATTAAGATAAGACATGTATGCCTATATGAATATTCACATATATGTTTGATTGTGTGGCTCGTTGCCAATGGCTATAAATATATTAGTCATTGAGTTGTGTAGCTCAATCCATCATTTTCCCTCCTCAGGTGCATAACGAGAAGATTAGCGATCCTTGCAAGGCATTCGGAAACTCCAAGATAGCTAGAAATCTTTTGTACTAAGTTAGTGACTATTTGGATAGCTTTATAGGCATATCAAACATGAGCATCCTTTTGTATTTTGCATTAAGTTTGATGTGTATATTGATATGTAAGTAAAGCTTGTTCAAACATTTGCTTTGTTTAGAAATGAAAACGAGAATTTGAGAAGTTCCTTTTGTGTATGATTATGTTATTTTAAAGGTTGAGTATAATAGATGTGGAAGTGGAATGTGTATGTCCATATTCTACTTTGTTGAAATTGCCAATTGTTATTAGTATTAGTATAGCATGTTAGAGTTGGAAAGATGGTATGTGATGAATCATTTGAGGGGAAATTCAAGAGTTAATGAGATGTATTTAGTAGTTGAATTGATATGAAGTGATATTGTACTAGAAGGGGTGAATTTGAGGAGATTATGAGTGAAAGTGATGTTAAAATGGATGTAGGAAGCATTGGCGAAGCTTTAGAGGGGTGGGTGTCACAAATGTCAGTTAGACGGACATTAGGTCCGTTAAATAGACCTTCTCGGGTCTAAAAATGCCCCCAGCCTAGTCCATGTCCGTTAAACAAACCTTCTCGAGTCTGCAAAGCACCCCCAAGCCTGTCTATGTCCGTTTAACGGACATCCACAGGACAGCTACATTAAATTGCAATTTTGACCCTTTTAGAGGCAAAATCTAGCTTTGAGTTCTTCACAAAAGTTGTAGATCTAGAAGTCCTCTTCGAAACCGTCTTAAAACAACCTCAATCAGACATCTTTATTGAAAGTTATGCTAAATTTCCCAAGACATGTATAATATGATTGAGGACATAACCATGTTTGATTCTTTTGGCCATAACTTCATAACCCGACCTCCGAATGAAGTGATTCTTGAACCAATAGATTCCTAACGCATTTTTCTACCTCTCCATAAAAATTTTCAGCCTTAGGTGTTGATTTCAAAAAGATTGATGGAAAGAAAGTGAGGGTTCATTGAAATAACCCTACAAGCAAACCCGCTTATGCTTTATGACTCCGGATAGTTGGGCTCTAAAAACGGGGTGCAATAATGGGGGCAACAAATCAACCTCTCTAAATCAAGAGTTTCTTTTACTCCTAATACTAATAATGCAATGAGGCATTCTGTTTGTCAAATTTTGGGGGTTGAGGAGATTGCTAGTCATAGTAACTACTTGGGGATGCCTTCCGTTATTGGTCGAGGCAAGAGGCATGTGTTTCATTATATGGTGGAGAAATTAACGAAGAGATTGCATGGTTGGAAGTCTAAAGTATTATCAAAAGCGGGTAAAGATGTACTATTGAGAACTGTGGCACAAGCTATGCCAAACTACATCATGTCCCTTTTCTTGCTACCTTTAGATACTTGCAAGGATCTGGAAAATTTAATGAATGGATTCTTCTGGCATAATGGACGAAGGGAGAATAATGGTATAAGATGGCTGCGGTGGAAGCAGATGGCAATTCCAAAAATTCATTGGGGATTAGGATATCGGGACTTGAGACAATTTAACCTTGCTTTATTGGCAAAGCAAGGATGGCGGTTGATTAAATATCCTAATTCTATTGCTACAAAGATTTTGAAAGCCAGATATTTCCCCAATTCTGGCTTTTTTACAACAGACATAGGTAACAATCCAAGCCAAATATGGAGAAGTATATGTCAGGCAAGATCTATCTTAATTCAAGGATGTCGAAGACGTGATGGAGACGGGCAGACCATTAATATATGGCGGGATCCTTGGTTAATAGATGATACGGATCCACATATTCAGACATAGTTCGTGGAGCATTTAAACCTAAATAAAGTAGCTGATCTCATAGTGAATCATCGATGGAATGAATCTTTGATCCGAAATTCCTTCATTCCATGAGATGCAGAACTTATTCTACATATTCCTTTAGGTTTTTCAAGGGTCAAGGATGATTGGATATGGACCATAAATAGCAAAGGAGAATACCAAGTAAAAGAAGGTTATAGGCTTGGTACGGAGAGTGTTAACGTAGAGTTCATTGTGACAGGATTTCCATGGGAAAAACTCTGGCTGATTCATGTTCCGGGTAAAGTGAAAATCCTTCTCTGGCGTATTTTAAGGAATACTCTTCCATGTCGAGCAAACTTAAAAAGGAGACATATCGATTTAGTTGACACTTGTCCTATCTGTGGTACATTAACGGAAACTACACAACATGTATTTTATCATTGTCAGTTTGCTTAATCTGTTTGGTTATTATCTTCTGTGAACTGGAATGTATATTCTGTGAACTGGAATTCTAGTACATCCTTACATGAATGGCTTGCTTTGGTTATGGCTTCTTTCATAAATACACAGAAGGAAGAGGTGTTTATGACTATTTGGAGTTTATGGACTCACCGTAATGAAGTCGTGTGGCAGCCGAAACTCCACGATAAATCCTTCATTATCAGTCGAGCCAGAACAACTCTGCTGGAATGGAAAGCAGCACAGACGAAGAACAGCCTCTCAAACAGACAACACCAACACTCTCAATCCAAATGGGTAGCTTCAAAGCCGAATCATTTTAAATGCAATGTTGACATTCCGCTATTGGAAAATGGTTTTTATGGACTAGGCATGATAATCCGTAATTTTCAAGGGCAGAATTGTGCTGGAAATTAATGACTTTATCGGGATGGCGAGATTCACAAATCAGGGAAGCTCTAAGTTGGATCAAGATATTATCTTTTTTTCCAATATGTGTGGAAACTGATTGTCAGATAATCACTCAATTTTTGACATCTACAAATATATTTTCTTCTTATTTTTCAATGATTATTTAGGATTGTAAAGCTCTACTTAACGAGCATCAGTTTATTTCTTCCGCTTCTATTAGAAAGACAACGAATCAGGTTGCTCATACGATAGCTAGGGCAGCTAATTCTATGTCTGATTTTGAATGGGGGGTATGCCTTCCTCTTTTTTTGTATGACTTTTTATCTTTTGATATCAATAATATGCGCTGAGCGCATCAGATAACGTTTCAAAAAAAAAAAGTTAGCCTAAATATAATAGGTTATAAGTAGCATCAAAATATAGTAATTCTGATGCTTCTGTAATTTCAAGTCTAAGAATTAATTATAAAACTATTATAATGAAAAAATTCACGGATACATAAGTAATATTTCATTTGGAATCTTCGTAATGAGACTATTTCAGTGAGTTTATTCTTTAATAGACACTCATACAGTTATTTGAGTATCTTCATATTTTAATTTATAAAATCAATTGCTTTCTTCATAAGAAAAAATATAAGATATGATAGTTTTATCATTTCATTAATATCTCATCTTAATAAAATTATAATTAAGAATAATCTAGAAATAATACAGTTGAATTTTATAATTATAATCTCATCATAATTTAATTGTATAAATAATTATTTCAGGAATTTTACTTTTACTATTAAAATATCAAATATAATTAACAAAAAATACATAAAGGTAAATAATGATTTTAATTAATTAATAATCTCACAAAATCTATAACTAAGCGAATTAGTTATAGGACATTCACCAACATCCATGTCATACCAGAAGACCATAAACTGATTAAATGAGAACTAACATGTGGAATTAGTGATGCAAACGTGATGGGTCTTGAGTTTATAGATTGACTAGATTGCTAGAATTCCAAACGAACTTGAATTTTTGCTTTTAAAAGATGATAACAGGCTATAACCCTTTCTCGTTATCTTAACCAGCGAGATTTTTTTGGGTGGATCCTAATTATTAGTAACACCTTTAAATCATTACTACACTTAAATTAATTCTCGTTCACATCTTCTAAAACCAAAGAGCACTACCACCAAGTATTTGATAGGTCATAACTTTTTGCTAGCATCGACTTACGAGGTTTATAATATATAGAAAAATACTGATTTGAATCTACTTTGATGGGGTTACGACATTTTATCATTGTAACTTGATTTTCGAGCCAAAATTGTATCATCTTCCAATTGTTTTGGGCTGTCAGAGATTTTTATTATTTTTAAGATTCTGTTTTTTGTTTTCTTGCGACTAATTTATTACTTTTTATGTTTTAAGGTTTTTGAAAGTAGGTAAGAACTTGTAACTTTTGTGTAAGCTCAGAAAAAGAAATATCCATTTTTCTGTGTTTATTTTATCTCAATTTTGACATTAGGCTGCCTCACTTACCTAATAAGGTTGTCGTTCAGTACAATGGGAGATGGAAGGATTTAATTGCTCAACTAAATGTCAACCCACCAGGGGCCACCTCCGATGTTGCAGATTTGTGTGATACGGTGATGGACCTCGTCGCAAACTATGGCATACATTGTTAAGCGACAATAAATGCTGATGAATATTGTGGGAAGAAGCCTGTAAGGCCAGTGTTTCCTTACTGCTCATGTATTAAGACATTTGTATCTAATTATTTTTAACCATTGAAACAGCTTCTCTGATGTGTAAAAGTAAGGTTGTGTACTATCAGACTTCTTCAGACATCGTTTCACTGTGAGACTTCAGACTAGGTGCGACGATGATATTATTAAGATGTATATTTTTAACGTTTGATTGATATTTTTGACCATCGAAATGAATCTAATTTTTCAAAAAGAATTGCTGGTGGATCTCTATCCTCTCTTCATCTTTTTCTCTGGAAGCTTCAACTTATTAAGAACCTAGTTCCTAGATCATAGTCTTTATTAGATTATCATAATGGTTGTTTGGAGTTGGCATATTGCATAAAGAATTTTCATAGTTACGGAAGCGTGCGCATGATTTGAGCACAGTTATCATTACACTGAACTACAATCCCCACCAACAAGAATAATGACAATTGCAATTGTATATGAAACAATCAGAACGAGGGATGATTGCAGTACTTTTCTGCTGTAGGATTTTCGACTGCAACCAGAGCATATTGCGGGAATGGAGGGCAGTTCGCAGGGATAATTCCATGTGGACCAACTTCTAGCATGTACCAGGACTGCTCTAAGCATGTTTTTCGCAAAGTCTCGTACTTGCCAAGCAGCTAACCAACGGAGACACAGAATAAATACATTTCTCCGATGAATCTTCGGCAACTTCGAGATCTTAAGTTGATTTTGTTATTCGTTGCAAAATTGAATTCCTTAGCAATTTGATCCAAGTAGATTAAGTCTGCGGTAACTTGTGAAGTTTATGTAATGATAATAACCTCCAAGAACCTGAAAGTTTTTAAAGATCAGGTCATAGTCACATACCTAAAAGCCGATATGAAAATATTCTTCGACAAGTGATTAAGAGCTTGAGATTAAAGACTAAAATCCAATTGAAAAGCCAAAACAAAGACTCCCCGTGTGGAGCAGAGAAAGATTCGGCTACAAATATATATCTACGTACATACGAACGTACGTACTATCTGTATAAGTAAGACCGTTTCAAATTGAAAGCGACGCATGATAGAGCGGAGGAGACATTTGGATGGCTTCCACTACTGTGCCCGCGCGTGCCTCTGGGGAGAATCACCCAAACCCCAGCAGAGCTAATACCTCGACATGTGTCTATGCCTTCTGATGACCTGGACCCCACTTTTGAAGGTTACTTTTTTGACCAGTCTTTTGTTAGACTGAGCCAGAGCTCTGCGTTTTGTTAGCTTCTGGTTCTGCCAAAATGTCTTTTATCTTCATGCGGTGCCAAATTCTTAACCGCAATCGGCGAGACAAGGTTTTGTTCAAAGAGACGGTTGTGGGCAGCCCAATCAGCGAAAGTACCTGCTTTTGTTGAAAAATTCAAGCAAACTCAAATCAATTGTTTAAAAAGAGTTATTTATATCAATCTTAATAAATCTCCAATTTAATAATTATTAATAAGGGTTAGACGTTGATCTACGTCACAAAGAACGCATTCAACTCGTACAGAGTTTTCATTCTTTCAAGACCCTCCAGTTTTCATAGTTCATAAATGAGAACAGTTATGATGCGAGAATTTTCCATCCGGTGAAATGGAGGTTGGTCTTTTTTAGGCCTGACTTAGGTGTGAGAGACCACAGTGGACGCCCCACCATAATCTTTGATTAAAATCATGTTACACAGTCTACGAGAATCAGAACCGTCGACGTTGTGGAAGAGGAAGGAGATAGACGGTGGTAGAAGTGGAAGTTAGTCAGTGTGCGGACAAAGTTATGAAAACAGTGATTGTTTGGCAACGGGAACAACGGCGCGGGTAATCCGGGTTGGGATTGGAGAGAGAGAGAGTCGGTAATTGTACGGAGGGAAAGAATCTGATGCGGACATGACGCGTCCGAAATCAGAGGAAAAACCCAATTATTGCTTCCCACGCTGCCCGACAATTCATGACTGTGTCGGTCCCCGCTGCCGCCACACACAAACTTCAAATTTTTAAAAAAATTAAAATGATTCATCAAAAGTTAAAAAAACCAATCAGTTAATAACTGGGATTAACTATTGATTGAAGCCCACAAAATCTATGCATTTCGGCGGCTATTGCCATTGGGCATTTTCAAAGATTAATATCTTGACTAGTGGATTTGGGCATTTAGATGTTGCTTGAGATGGCGACCATTTTGGTTTTAAAAATTCAACTTCCAGCAATGACCCTATCCATAAAATAAGCCGACAAAGATGGCATTAGTGCACTCCCAGATTCCCAGATTAAGTGATTTTCTCATGTTGAAGCTTTTGTATATAAATTCTATTTTCCTTCATACAAGTGATTTCAAAGGCTCTACTTAAAAATAAAAATCTAATTATTATCTTTGAAATACATATAATATTTTGTAAATTATATAACTATCGACATAAACAAATTATTACAACAAAATCAATATTCCCCTTCCCAAACTGTAAATTCTACACCAGACTGCCCCAAGGTATAACCTTGCATTCATGAAATGAAAAACTCCTCCTCAACCATCCAAGCCAACTCCTAAGAACAAGAACAAGTGATAATTATTTAATTCATAAACCTAGTGTTTCAATCTTAAATAAGAGTACTTCACTGAAAAAAGAAAAGAGCGTTGATGGTCAGTTTAAATACCTTGAAATAGTTTATACTCCAAGGGGGCGGTTGATTCGTATAAGAGAATGGTTATAAGAATGGAAATAAATATAATAAGAAATGAGAATGGATATTATCATTATAATTATGATGATTTGTTAAGAGAAAGGAATGATTCTCATTACCATTAATAATGGTTGCTTTGTAAAAAATATTAAAAAATAAAAATTAATTATATTTTAATTAATTAATTATATTGTAATTAATTACATTATTTTAATTAATGAATGAATTATATTTTAATT
>JAOQMQ010000194.1:20667080-20687949 GCA_027563845.1 Erythroxylum subrotundum
GGAGAGCATGGATCGGGCTTGGGCTTGACATCTTTGATGGATGGATCGATCGGCCCACGGGTCGTTATGTTCGAGTCTAGGCCCAACATGGCCGACCCGACCAGAAGTCAATTATGAGCGATCAGTGGCTTAACTTAAAGTATGCTGGTGGGGAAATATTATGCTAAAACTTATGATTTAGATTACTCTCATGTTTGTCTCCTGTTGCTAAATTAACATCCATTCGTCTATTTGTTTCTATGGCAACTACTTATAATTGATCTTTACATCAATTTGATATAAAAATGCTTTCTTAAATGATGACTTTCAAGAGGAAGCCTATATAGAGCAACCATTTGAATTAATTGATCATAAAGAGTATGAGAAAATGTGTTATCTTTAAAATTCCCTATATGGTTTAAAATGAAGTCCTCGTGCTTGATTTGAAAATTTTAGCTAAGCAATGAAAACATTTGGAATGAGTAAGAGTAAATCTAATCACTTGGTTTTCTATACAAATTATACATTATGCATCATGCATCATTCTCCTTGTTGTATACATAGATGATATTGTCATTATTGGAAGTGGTACGATGAGAATTTCATCTTTAAGGTCTTTTATTCGCAGGTAGTTTTACACAAAAGATTTAGAGGCTTTGAAGTACCTTTTAGCAGCAGAGGTGACAAGAAGTAAGAAATGCATTTTCTTCTTCGGAGAAAATATTTATTTGACTAATTAACTAAGACCAAAGTTTGGGGGCTAAGCTATGCTTCCTAATTTACAACTCACCAAAGATGGAGATTTATTTGAAGATCTTGAGAAATATTAAAGATTGGTTGGAAAATTAAGCTATCTTATAGTAACTCATTCTGATATTGCATATTCAGGCAATATGGTAAATCAATTTAGCTCTTCACAAACTATTCATCATTGGTCTATTATAAAGTAGATTCATGTTACTTAAATAGAGCTCTTGGGTGAAGGATGCTGTGTGAAAATTATGGACACACTCATTTTGAGTGTTTCCTAAATGCAGATTGGCAAGTTCTAAGAGTGACTGAAACTTTATTATTAGCTAGAAGAAATTTGGTTTCATAGAAATTAGCAAAATGTCATGTCCAGGTAAAATTAAAAAAAAAAAAAAAGTCATGTCTAGGTCCAGTGTAGAGTTTGAATATAAACTTATGGTATGACCAGATAATGTAGAAATGTCATCTATTAAATAAAATTAGTCTTACAACTACAATACTAACGAAATTGTAGTGTGATAGCCAAGTTGTTGCGCATATCATTTATAATCGTGTGTTTTGTGAAAGAATTAAACACATTTAGATTGACTATCATTTGTTTTGTAAAAAAATTACAACAAAACTTGTCTTTACAGGAAATGTAAAAATTGAAAAAACAACTTGAAGATATTTTCGTAAGGGTCAATAAAATTTGAATTAATTATATTTGTAATAAGCTAGAAATGATTAATATTTATGGTCGAGATCGAGGAGGAGCATTACAGATTTGAGTGTATATAACTATAAACTTTATTAGCTAGTGGTTAACTAGTATTAAAATATAGCCACAAGAAATACGTTTTATCTGAATTTACAATCTTGAAAAAATGTGATAAACATTGAAAAACGCGGCATCTTCAGTAACACTCGTTGATATTGTGCACCACAAAGCAGACACTCGATAGGTTATGGGCTCGTGGCACCCACCATCATTGACGATTGACATTTTGACACGACACTGGCCGCCTTGTCGGGTAGATTGGTCAAACTACTGTTAAAAAAGTGAACCGAGTTGTCAAGCTATTGTAACGATTATTGAATGAGTGTTATGAGCTATATTTTGAGCATATCCGTATGGCATGTCTAGTTTTTTCTCACTTCTATTACATTCTACAACTATACTAAGTTTCTATCTCCCTCTGTAAGTCTTGATTGTAGACTTAAACACAGGCTGCAATTATTATTTAAATCTTCCTTAGTTCCAAAGTCGTTTGCTTTTTCCACGTAATCAAGCAAGTTCAGTGTGACATCGCTCAAGGAAATGAAGCATTTTGTGCTAGTACATGGTGCGAGTCACGGAGCATGGTGTTGGTACAAGGTGTTGACCCTCCTGAAGTCGAGGGGTCATAATGTCACCGCTCTCGACATGGCTGCTTCAGGGGTGAATCCAAAGCAGGCTCACGAGGTTGGCTCATTTTCAGATTACTTCGAGCCTTTGATGGGATTTATGGAGTCTTTGACGGCGGATGAAAGGGTTATACTAGTGGGTCACAGTGTGGCAGGTATAGGTATTTGTGTTGCTATGGAAAGTTTCCCTGAGAAAATTTCTGTTGCCGTGTTTCTCACAGCTGCCATGCCAGGTCCAGATTTTTCTCGCAAAGCTATGGATGGAATGGTAATTTTACTCTTTTCTTTTTATGGTATATATGCTTGGAGGATCTTGATTCAATCATCTGCAAACAATAAAGTTTATCAATTGTGTGTATAAACGAAGAAAATGATAGTGATTTGGATTCAGCAGCCCCATTTTCTCAGGAACTTGTAGATATTATTTGAAAAGTATTCAGGATGAATGGAGTGGCCCCGTCTTACGTCTCCTTATCTGATAGTAAATTAGTAATTGACTGCTGATAACTATTTTTTTACAGCGTGCTAAAAAATCGTTTTCCCGCGCTGACCTAAAATATGGGTATGACAATGGACCTGACAAGCCTCCAACTTCTGTAGCGCTTAGCACCAACTTCTTGAAATCCAATTACTACAAACTTTCTCCACCTGAGGTAAGATCAGACTTCATTTCAAGTCTTTGATCTCTTATTATTTCAATTTGAAACTTTGGGTTGATTCTCAGATCCATTTCTGATTTATTATTGATGGGGGTGTCAGAAAATACTGACTTATGATTTGTATTAATAAAATTTGATCAATCAAGTTATAACTTGTTACACTGGCGCTGTGACTAATCCTGATTAATGTTTCAGGATTTTATACTGGCAACAATGTTGTTAAGACCCTTCCCTGTATTCACTAACCAAGGAAAGCAAGGCGAAACAATGTTCACAAAAGAGAGATACGGTTCAGTTCGTCGAGTCTACCTCAAATGTGAAGAAGATGATAATTATGTCCAGGGGATAATGGTTGAAAACAATCCTCCAGATGAGGTTATGGTGGTATCGGGTGCTGACCACATGGCCATGCTATCTAAGCCCCAGGAGCTATGCTCCTGTCTGCTGGAGATAGCTGATAAGTACTGAACCTGAGTGGACACCTCCTGATACGGTTGGATGGAACTCCCTCCCAGCCAAGACACCCTTTTTTGGGTCAAGTGATTCGTGAACGTTTTGTAAGCCGGAAGTAAGCTCCTCAACTTTTTGTAAGCCGTAAATCGTAAGCTTGTTTTTTAACAATTATCTAACATTTTAATTATAAAATTTTTTAATTGTTCGATTCTTTATAATTTTTAATTTTTTAGTTTAATTTATTTTAATAATTTTATTAAAAATTAATTAAGTAATTAAACAATTTTATAAATTAATAAGTTTTTATAAATCAAAATAAATCAATTAATTTTTATTTAATAAAATTTTAAATTCTTCGACTAATAAGAACAATCTCTTTCAATTATATTTCAAACTCTTTAATTTTATTTAATTTTTAGTCAGTTTTATACGATCTAATACCGATTGAACTTTTTAAACTTTAAAACTCTTCTCTTATCAGTTTAACTTCCAATTCAGTTTTTAAAATATTAATTTTTCTTCAACTTATATTTTTAATATAAGAAATGGTGAACCTTTTATATAATTGGTCCCTACTCAATATGTCTCGAGCTTTCTATCTCACCTTTCTTCTGTAATAAGATTTCATAAGAAGACAAAACTTAATAGGTAGACAAAGGACTCTAATACACTTAAAAAAATTGACAACCATCAGTCATTTTTAAAACTTTCTATCATAATGAGATAAAAGCTCAAAGACTCATTCATTAAATTATTAAATAACCTAACTGCCTTTTAACACATAATTTACTTAAAGGATTTGTTTCTAACATTCTCCCACTTGGCTCATGTGAGTTTATGTAGTCTTTATATCAATAATTTAAAATAGTCATCATTAACATATACCAGTATCATTAGTAATCATAATAAAGAATAAGGCTAATAATGATCATGACAATCATATATTATTAATTCAATATACTCCCTTCCATATACCACTATACTAAACCTTTTGCTTATTCATGATTCTAAATAAGAAGTATATAATGGGATTTAACATTTAGTTATAGTTTTAGCAATATATACATATAAAAGAAAACAAAAAATTCACAAATAATACATTCATTAATGCACAAAGAATGTCAAATATATAATAAGAGCTAATACAACAATAATATTTAATAATCATCATCACACATAACACCCATATTATTTACATAACAGAAAATGTTTTAGGTGATAACCCCTTTGTTAAAGGGTCAACTAACATAATATCAGTTGTAATATACTCAATTGACACTCTACGTTTTCCTCCTTAATGGAAAAGTATTTCAATTCTATGTGTTTACACCTTTGAAATACTAGTCATTCTTAGAGAAGAAAATTATTATAGAATTATCAAAGTAAACTTTCAACTGATTGGCTATATTGTCAATAATCCTAAGCCTTGAAATAAAGTTCCACAACCATTTATCTTGAATTATGGCCTCAAAGCATGCCCACAAACTCATCCTCTACAGTGGATGTAGCAATTACAGACTACTTTGCACTCTTCATGAGATGGCTCCTCTAGCTAATAAATAAATGTAACAAAAAGTATATTTTCTTGTATCTACATAGCTAGCGAAGTCTAAATCTGAATATCTAACCATCTCAAGGTGATCAGGCCTCCTAAAAGTAAGAATATGTTATTTAGTTCCCTATAAATATCTAAGAACTTTTTTTGCAACTTTCTAGTGATTTATACCATGATTACTTTAATATCTCCCAAACATCCTTACTCCAAAATTTATGTCTCGTCTCGTAACATACATTAGGCTTCCAACTACAATGCATATGGAATTGATTCCATTTGCTTCCGTTATAAATCATTTTTTGGACATTACTTGACGTTAAACTTTTCTCCTTTCTAAATTGGAATTGTTGATGCTGGACACTTTTCCAACTTAAATCTCTCTAACACATTATTAATATATGCTTTCTAAGGCAATCCAAACAATCCTTGTGATTTATCACAGAGTATTTTTATTCCTATCGCAGATGTTGCATCACCCATATCTTTGATTTCAAAACAATAAAAGAAATTTCCTAGTCTTACTTAATAAATCATAATCATTAGCTATAAGCAAGATGTCAACATATAAGACTATAAAAATAAGCTTACTCCCACTGACCTTCAAACATATACACTGATCAATGGTGTTTCCCTTAAATCCAACGGAAATAATAATATCATTAAACTTAGGATACCATTAACATGAAGTTTATTTAAGTCCATATATTGACTTCTTTAGTTTACACACCATGTGTTCCTTTTTAGCATTTATGAACTTTTGGTTGGTTCATGTAGACTTCTTCCTCTAAATACCCAACCAGAGGCCAGTCCCTCCCGCAGCCTAATTACCGCGAGCATACTCTTCTTAAGATAGCCGATATCTTTTCAGTTGATTTGTTTGGTTTGAGTGTTGGTTGTGGCTATCTGTGCTCTCAGTAGGCACCTAGCATGTTGCCCTTTGTTACTTGTTTCTGTTGATTGGTTCAGTGTTTTTAGTCCTTTCTGCTTTTTGGGTCTCTAGACACGAAGCTTGCTGTACTGCCCTTTAGTAACCTTTTTCTTCTTTGGCGTTTCCTTAGCCAGGGGGTCTTGTTCTCTGCTTTGCAGTGATGAGAGTTCTTCCTCTCTCTAGCCTTGTACATACTTTCCTTTACTTTAATTTCATTATCTTACTGATTTAACAAAAAAAAACTTCATATCATAGTGAGCCACCAAAGTCATAATAATTTTGAGTGAATCCTTCTTAGAGACTAGAGAAAAAGCCTCCTTATAATTAATGTCATCTTTCTGAGTAAATCCTTTAGCAACTAGTATGGCCTAGTAACATTCTAGGTTACCAAGAGATTCACTTTTTGGTTTTAAAGACCACTCATAACCAATTTTTTCATGACCTTCTGGCAATTCCATAAAGTCTTAGACGCCATTCTGTTCCCTAGATGTAAAATCATCTTTCATGATTTCTAACCAACTATTAGAATTTTCACTGTCCATAGCTTTTGTAATTCACTGTCCATAGCTTGTGTAAAGTTCATTGGACCATTCTTAATTCCCAAATCATTTTTAGACTTATGTAGATATACTATATTCTCATAAAAAATGTCTAGTCTTCTTTCTCTTTGAGACCTTAATACTATTTGTTGTGGTTCTTCTATTGTAGGTTCATTCACTTCATGTTCAATTTCATTATAAACAGTGAGTTCATTAATTTGTTGATTTTAATTATTATTAGGCAATTTAATAATTTATGGAACAATAACTTGAGTAGGTGTACAAGCCACATGACCTTGCAAAGCCTTAGGGACTTGCTCTCCCATATCTTAAATATCCACTCTACATGATGGTTCACTCCCACTAGTCTCATCATGTTCAATTAACCTAGCATTCCCAGTTTCCATAATTCTTGTATTATAGTTAGGATAGTACAATATATACCATTTAAACTTCTGTGGATAACCAATGAAATAGCTACTAATTGTTCTTGCATCTAGCTTCTTTTCATATGGATTATAATATCTAATTTCTGTCTGGAAACCTCAAATATGATGGTACCTTAAACTAGGTTTTCTTCCAGTCCACAGTTCAAAAGAGTCTCTTGAACTGTAACATCCCAGATCACCTGCTTCCGCTTACAATTAATGCATCCTTAGCATTATATAATTATAATGCTGGTAAATCTTTACAAAGATTTTTTAATAATTTTACGATTTTTGTATCTTCATCAATCCACGTCCATTGAGTTTTTATACTACATTTAAGTTGTAACTGTTTTCTTGCTTTAGCTAGATCTTTAAGAAATCCTTGATCAGATACATAATTTAATAATCCTAAAAAATTTAACCTCAGTTATATTTTTAAATATGTCAGGAAAATTATGTAATTTTTCAAGAATGTTAGGTTGTAATTTAAGAAATCCATTATAAAATTCTATACCTAAATATTCGATATTTTGTTGTGCTAATTTAATTTTCTTTTTGCTTAGAATTAATCTATATCTAAATATTCGATATTTTGTTGTGCTACTTTAATTTTCTTTTTGCTTAGAATTAATCCTTTATGTTGACATCTAGATAAGACTTGTTTTACTTTTTGTAAATGATCTTCTTTATTTTTAATGGAAAAAATAATAATATCATATATATAGGCTAATGAAAATTCTTCTAATCCTTCTAAGTTATTATCCATAAATCTTTGATAATGTGGTGGACAAGTAAAGGTTGTTAATGGCTTTGTATTTTCATGTAATCTTAATTGCCAATATCCTGATAGTGTAGTAAACCAATGGTGTCCTTTTAATTGACTAATAATATAATCTTTTCGAGGTAATTTGCATGCATCTCCTATTGTAGCTTTATTTAATTCTTTATAGTTAATTACCATTCTTCTTTTATCACGTTTTTGTTCAGAATGGTTATTTACATAAAAAGTTGGGGCCGAATGTTTACTTGTGCTAGGTGAGATTAATTGTTTTTGTAATAGTTAGGAACATTCAGTAATAAATTCTTATACATCTTGTTGTGTATATGATATGTTATTTTTAATATTGATTTCCTTTGTAGGATCTTTTAATTTTATAGTTTGACATGTAGACCTCATATTTGTTGGAAAAATATACAAGTTGCATTATTAATATGGTGAGATTTCACATACAAGATCGAGATAGTCGACTTAGAAGCCAAAATTGTGGGGTTGTTATTAAGGGACACCATGACAACAAATTTATTGACTTCTACGGTGTCATCTCTAAATAATGAAGCTACACTACATCAAAGATAAGAATGTTGTTCTATTTAAGTGCAAATGGTTTAATTTACTGATATGAAAGTGAACAGGAATATTACTAGCATCGGTGTTAGTAAGACATGGTATGATAATGATCCTTTTGTCCTTGTAAGCTAAGCGAAGCAAGTTTTCTGCCTCGACAATGTTGTATTGGGTAGCAATTAGAAGGTTGTTCAAAAGTTTCAACATCGGAATGTCTTCGATTTTTTTGAAAGGGATAATCGTTAATTCAATGAGGATACAGATGAAGTTTATCAAGAGATTGGATTGAAGTTCAATAATGAAGTCATTCAAATAGAAGATGCAGATATATCATCATTCTATAGGAGAGATGTTAATTTGATCATAGTACAACTGGATGAAGTCTAAGCCAATTTTTTAATCAAACAGATGAAGACTATAATCAAGATGAATTAAATGACAATGATGATACTTTAGCCGAACATATTAGTGATGAAGAATCCAATAATAATGTAATTAATGATGATGATTTTCAAAATCTTGATTATGATGATTGAATGTAAATAAATTTGTTACATTGTTTGAAATGTTATGTTCATATTTGAGTTATGTTTTTAATGTTTTTCTTATGTTTATTCAGGATGAATCAATGCATATTATTAATGTTTTACTTATGTTTATGCAGAATGTTGGTGTTTGATTTAAGTTTATGTCGAATGTTTAGTTTTGACTTATGTTTGACTTTGTATTTAAGTGGAATGTTGATGTTTGAGTAAAGATTATGCGTTATGTTGATATGTTATTTATAGATATTCAATAGAATGGGACCTGGTAAAAACAAGGAAAAGAGAGTGGCAATTATTGAAGATATCCTCCCCCACAACAACCAAATCAATCCGACTCTATTAATGAAGGCAATCAGCAACAATCTATATCTACCTCAATTAGTGCTGAGGGATCTTTAGGTATGTTATTGTTAACCACCTATATTTACAATTATGCTCAGATATATAGTTACAAGTTTAATGTGTTTTTTCTTATCATTATTCTTTTGTTGTCAGGTTCCAATACTAGCATAAGGAAGAAAAAAAAGGTAGAGGTATTACTAAAGGTTCTGAGTTGTAAAGCATGAATGTTGCAATGAACAACAAATTTTTTTTAGCATATTGACCCCGGTAATGTCTTCCGGTTGATAAGATCTAATCAGCAAAATTGTTCAGTGAGTTGGGAGACATTGTCAAGAATGAATTATCATGCCTTCAACATGCCAAGCAGTTGAGGGAAGTCAACTTGCTACAGAATGCTTTGGACAAAGTTTCAATAATTTTTAAATTCATTTTATTATATGCGTTACAGTTTTACTTATTTAAAGAGTAAGTTAACTTATACGTGTTGTTCACAGATGAAGCTCAATATCATCGATATCGAGAACCCTGAATTTTCAAGCTGTGTCAATTAGTTGTTGAAACAAAGGGCAAAGGATCATCGTTATCGACTTTATAAATACTATAAGTCTTTTCCTTTAGATGAGGAGGCAAGGAGACATGTTCCAGAATAGGTGACTCCAAACAATTGGAGTGAAATGTGTGATTATTGGGCCTTTGCGAAGGTTAAGAATTTTCTTCTTTCTCTTCATATTTCCTTCTATTAATTTTGTTTTTGCATTTAATGACTATTTCTTCTCTTTATTTAGGAAAAGTGTGAGAAAGCTAAGGTTAACAGAGCAAAAATGAAAAATCCTCACAACAACGACTCCAAATCATTTGTTGTCTTACAACAAGAATTTGTAAGTGTAATGTTTAGAAGTTATTATTCTAGTAGTTAATACATTATAATCTATTGTGTTCTAATTTTTTTTAATTCATATAATAGAGCCAGACTCAACTCCATGGACAAGAGTGTGATAGGATCACACTATACAAGATGACACACTACAAGGAAGGTAAAGGTTGGACATCTGAAGAGGCGCAAAATAATTATGCAAGTATAAAAATTTTAATTTTAGAATTTATTTATTTACGTATACTAAGTCATAATATTTGAATTACATCTCGATTTTTTGTTTTGAGTTGTAGGACAAGATGCAGGAGTTGTTGCGATAATTGTCTAACGAGAATGAGCCCGATGTGGATGACATTTGCAACAATGTCCTTGGTATAAGATCAGTGTATATCAAAGGTCTTAGGCATAGCCCTAAGCCAATTAGTTCATCATCGTCACAACCAGCATATGTAATGATGCTTCAAGAGGAGAATCGGTCGCTTAAGGCTCAGTTACAATGTAATAAAGAAAATTTATATCGTACTCAAGAAAAATTACAATGCAATGAACAAAAACTAGACCGTACTGAAAGAGAGTTGACCAAGTTAAAAAAGATGGTCAAACAAATACTTGGGTCACAGTATGTCGGTAGTAGTGACGATGAGGAGTCTTAGTTTGTCGATATATTTTTTTCTTAAGTTTTGTAATTAACATTTAATTACATGTTTTTGTATAAAAATGCATTTCATTTTTAATTATGAAATATTTATATTATATTATATTATATTATTTAAACAATATGTCACCAACAATAATTACTAATGTAACTAAATTATAATTCAAATCATGTTAAAAACAATAACATGAACTAAAAATGTTGTTAATAATTATAATTAAATATCAAATTGGTAATAAGGAAGTTAAAATAAAAATAAATAATCATCACTAAAAGTTTTTAGATACAAATATAAAATTGTCACCAAATCTTTTTACCTACGCTTTCTAGAACGTCTCTAATAACATTTAGATATGCTTTAATTTTCGTAGCTAAACATATTCTACTACAAAAATAAATCGTCAGTAAACATTATTATCTACGCCTATGTTAACGAAGCTAATTACCTTTACCTACCAAATTTAAACATGGCAATAAATGATCTACAACTATTCTCCTCTCATCAACTATTCTTATTAGCAACGAAGTAATGATCGTAGAAAAATCTTTTGGGCATTCCTTTAAAATGTCGCAGATAATTTTTTGCAACCATTTGTTCGATGATTTTTGTTCGTCGCTAAATGCTTTTACGTCAATTTGTTTTCTTTCAGAGACGTTATATTTCGTCGCCAACACCCTTCTTTGTTGTAGTGCAAGCTAGTCAGGGATGTTTAATTCAAACATATGTCATCACTTATCAAACTCCTTAAATGCTATATTAAATATCTGTAATAGTGTTCATCATGTTGCACAAATGATGCAACTGTATAAAAATATGAGTTAACTATCAAGTAATTTTTTGTTTTTCTAAAAGTAAAATAAGTTGACTTGTGTTTATAAGTAGTATTTCGATCGCCCTGTTTCATTTTTGCGTACACCACTAGGAAAAGGATATATCTACAAAATGTTTCCACGTACGAAAGCATTGACTTTTGAGCAACTCTGTTTATGAAATAAAAAGTTATTTGAATGAAAGAAGAATGACTTGAGTCACTTATAAGTGTTCAATCATGTGTAATGTATTATTAATTTTGTGGTTTATTCGGCAAATAGGATATTGTTTTTGAAGTCTATTAATGCATATGTCCTTATTAGGAATGTTGATACTTTGTTTCAGATATTTAATGAAGTTACGAATAAAGATATGTCAGAAAATATTGTTCAGTTCATTATTGACAATGATTCTGCTTTTTAAGCAGTTGGAAGAAGATTGCAAAGAAAGTATAATTCTTTTTATTAAACTCCTTGTGCTACACATTGCATTAACTTAATGCTGAAAAATATATGAGATGCTAGGAATTTTCCTATAATTAATGAGATTGTGCAGAAAGTAAAAAAAAGTAACTAAGTTCATTTATAATAGGAATTTATGTCGCTTTGCTATTACAAGATTTTCAGCTAATTTATTATCGAGTTAGTGTTTTTTTATGATGAATAAAGAGTTGAGGCAAATGTTTACAAATGATAAGTAAGTTGCATCTTAACATACTAGGCTTAATGTTGGATTGGAGGTTTTAGAATTATATTTGAAGATTATAAATTTTAGTCTCAATGTCAATTTATCATCTGAGTTTATGAGCTTTTGATGAAGATACTTCGTCTGTAAAATAGTGATAAGAAGATAACAATAAGTTATTTTTATAAAATCATAGCGAGAGAGAATAAAGCAATTAAGACCAATATGAAAAATAAACCTCCATTATAAATGCCTTATCTTGCAGTAGTCAATAAGAAATGAGAAAGACAACTTAACTCTCTGTTGTTTGTAACTAGGGCATTTTTTAATCTTAATGTTTATTTCAGACTAAGTTTACTAGGGCATTTTTTAATCTTAATGTTTATTTCAAACTAAGTTTTACAAAGAAAAATAATGTTAATAGGAGTATGCTATTAACTATTACAACAATCGTTGCCTATGAGAAGATACAAGATTTCTTAAGCTCACAAATAGAGATTTTAAAAAGATGCTTTTGGTGATTTTGAGATATCAATTGCTATTCATCAAAGAAACAAATGATTTGGGTGTATATTTATTTTAACTTTTGTTACTTGTTGAAAATTAATCATCACTTTATTTTGGTTATAATGCTACTTTTGTTATCTTATTGGTGAGACCAATTTAAAAGTGATGTTCTAAAATTGCAAAGATTTTTAATTCGAATTATGAGTCGATATGTAAATGCAACATAGTGTGAAAGGGATTAAAGCATATTTGAATTCATCGATCCATTCCAAAAAAAGGAACAATTTGGAGCACAAAAGATTGAACGACTTGGTCTTTGTTCGATATATTTTAACACTTCAAGAAAGGTACGCTATTATCATTATTAAGTTAGATATAATTTCTTGTAATTTCTCAATAAATTTTTTCTTACTAGAATTCTTAATAAAACTAGTAGTTATATATATCCAATTTGTCTTAACCATATCAATCGTTTAACAAATTATGTTTATGAGGAACTGAGTTTGATAGATGAGAGTGACTTGGAAAATAATCTTATATAAAAAAGTATTGATAAGCCACCTGGTGCAATAAATTTGAACGATGGTGATGACGAGGCTCCTGATAAGGATTTTGTACCAAATAAGAATAGAGATCAATGCGATTAGAGTGTTTATTTGACATAATGAAGTTTAAAGTTTTTATTTCTCATCTTCTTTTAATTTCACTTATATTTGATGTATATATATTAAATTCTATATATGCAATATAAATATAATTGTAAATGTTTCATTCTAGTTGGTCGTTTCTTCTGCATGAATTCTTCTTGTAAATTATAATAGTTAGAGAGTCACTGATATTTGTTATTCTTTTTATTTAATGTTTTGGTGTAATTATTATTTATTATATGATTAAATTGTAACATTTTAAACACTTTGTATTATCGTTAATTTTATATTTGTATGATGATTAAATAATCTTTTTCATATTAATTTTAGTTATTATTTATATATGAAAAGTAATATTAATATAAATAAATAAATTGTTGCTATTTCAATTTTTTATTATTATGGATTTTAGAGACAGAGTTAAAGTAAAATTATAAATTATATAGTGCAATATTTATAATAGTAATAAGTATTATCCGATATTGACACAATATCATACTAAAATCAAATATATTGTGCGATATGTATTCATAGCATTCTATGAGCACCACCTTGTTAAAAATGTACTGGCAACAACAGCCAATTCAAAAAAAATTTAAGTAATCTTGAGAAAATTTAGAAGACTTTAATTCGATGGCCCTTAATATTTTAAGAATCTTAAAGAATTTACATTTTAAGACATTGTAGAGGCTCCTGTGCCACTTAAGTCACCTAAACGGTGATAATTCATTCGGCATTTCTAATCCTTTTTATTTCAATTATAGAGAAACACGGTATCTTGATCTTCGCTCATCAACAAAAAAAACATTAATTTTCTTGCACACAAATATAGATTCAACGACGTAAACATTTTCACCGATGCGTGCTCGCATGTTACTTATCTAGTACAAATAGATAAAAGAGCCATGAATAACTGTCATTTAGCAGAATTCAAATTTAATAGTTACACGGATACAATAGATTATTAATGTATTCACAGCCGACTCTAATCACACTCAGAATTAGGCAGAGATTACTGGAGTACAATCAGGCATTATAATGCTCACCAAACAACCAGCTGCCACTATTCTGCGTTCAGTACTGCTCGGCAATCTCCTGGAGACACAAGTAGAGCTCTTTGGGTTTCGAAAGCATGGCCATGTGGTCAGCTCCTGCTAAATGCTTCACATCTTTGGTTGGGCTATTTTCTATGAACCATTCCTGCAGATCTTTCTTTATCAATTTATCCTCCTCGCATATGATGTAAACTCGATCCACTGACCCAAATTTCTCTTCTGTGAGCAGATTTGTGTTGCCCAATTCTTTCAGGAACAGCCCACTTGGCCTTATCAGCGTTTTCGCCAATTCCAGATCCTGCAAAGGATGCCAATCTCATTCGTCTCACTTCGATTTCCATTTGATAGTTTTAAATGGATTGGTCATCCCCGTCTTACCTCCAGCGGGCAGTTTTGATAGAGATTTGTTCCCAAGTGTTGTGGACCAAACAAAGCTGACGTTGGTGGCTGTTCTGCACCATCATCATAAAAGAACTTGGAATCCAACAACGACTCCGTTGCGGTCCTTTTAAAGAACTGTTTACCAGAAGATGAACATAACCCATAAAGTAAAGTTTGCACCTTGGCATATAACAAGATATTCCATCAACAAATTGCCTGAAAAGAGTACTTGAAAACTGAAATTTCTACCTCCTGTACTAGGGCTGCAGGTGGGTTGACACAACTGGGCATAAAGGCTGTCAGGTAAACAGCAACTAAGACCTTATCAGGGAAGCTCTCCATAGCCAGTGAAATGCTCATGCTACCATAGCTATGACCAACCAGAATCACCTTCTCGTCCTCGTTGTGTAGAGAAGTCATGAACTCCATGAGTGGACTCGCATAGTCAGAAACGGAAACGACCTCATTGAATCGTTTCGGACTGACACCACTGGCACCAAGGTCCACGGCAGTGACACGGTGGCCGACCGATTTGAGTAAAGCGACAATCTTGTACCAGCACCAAGCTCCATGGCAAGCTCCATGAACTAAAACGAAGTGCTTTGCTCTGGCCATAGTTCCTTACCACGAGCAACCTGCAATGTGAGATTGATCAGCTTTTGCCAAACCACAGGAACAAAGTTAGATCTCGATATGTCAAACGTAGGAAACAAAGTCAGATCTCGAAGTATCAAACGTCAGGTCGAAATTCATGTCTATGTACGAAAAAATTGGTCCACATGTTAGATGTTACCTCTTATTAATTTACAAGTTTCAATTTGATGACTAAAAAAATAGTGAACTAAAAATGAAAATATATTAAATATATGAATATTAGATGAATGTAGTTTATTAGTGATTTTAAAGTTAAATAATTTATCTTTAAAACATAATTTATTCATAATTGTCTATGTCTGCCTAAGTCTGGACCGACTCATTAACATCCTATTTGTAACATGTTAAGTTCTGTAATTGGCATTCGATTCAATGATTCAAGTCGATTCCTGCCAATACTTTTAAATATGGCTTCGGTACTTGATGCTGATGTTTCAGGACTTGACGGTGGAGTGGGCATTTAAACTCGTACGTACTATAATTATGGCTCCTGCTTAATAATGATGGAGTTGGCATTCAAGTAACGAGATCCTCTATTCGGTTACTATTTAATTTTATAAATATATCGATAAGATTTACTGAAATGGGATAGAAAGTATATAAGATAGTTCTTACTATGCTTTAAAATATTTGGTAGTTTTTATAAACAACACTCTTACAATTTAAAATTATTAAAACATATATTATAATATTAAAAATACTATAATTAGATTTTTCATTAAATTTTTATCAAATAATTTAAAAATATAAAATTATTATGTAATTAAAGGTTTAAGACATTCCGATTATGTAATATTAATCTATTAAAATAATTTGATAAAAATTAATCATAAAATTTTAATAATATATTTTAAATTTTTATAATAAATAAAGTGAAATTAATTTTTTATTTTTATCCTTTATAAATAACTACTGTACTAACTAATTAAGTTATGGCAGTGTTCCGTCATCCGTTTTTCAACCTTTTATAATATAAATGAATTTATAAATTGAGTTGATAGAAACAAAAGTCACTAATGAAAAAGCAATACTATTAACTTTAAGTTAGTCCATAAAAAAATTAATGTATTAAGCTTACGTACCCAAAATCCTAGTTAAGGGTACCGAATTTCTTCAGAGGAATTTTTAATGAGTTTTTTCTTTCCGCAACATACTAGGTAAGTCCTCTACAATTTATTGAGTTCTGTTTTTAATTTTAAGCTTTCAATAAAAAAAACCTTAATTTGACCTAATATTTAGAGCACATTCAGATATTACATAATTTAAATATGCATTTCTATTCTAAAATGTATTTTCTTTATTAACACTTTTATTAAAATCAATTTTAAGTTAATTTTATTTTTAATTTTTAATTAATTTTGAAATAAATAGAAACAGTAATCTTAATTAAGATTTTATTAATCAAAACTTATTTGATATTTTTATATAAAATTTTATTACTACCAGCATGGTAATTAAATTGATTTATGACCTCAATTAAAGTTTTAATATGTCCTTACGTGAACTAGAGGACTAATTTGACTACTACTACTACATTAGCTCATCTTTAGAAAAATGAAACGTAAATTTTAGAAATTATGATATAATTAATAGTTTTATTTATTAAGAATCATTTAGAATTATTTTATAATTTTATAAAATTTAATTAAACAATGTAAACCTTTAAGTTTAATCTTAAAATTTTAAATTTTAAAAATAATTTTTTTACAAAAAGAACATATTTAATAATATTAAAATTTAAGGTTAAACTTAAATTTAAAGATTAAAATGTAACTTTTGCTTAAAATAAAGGAAAGTACAGGCAGAGAAAAAAATCCATTTTTTACTCCACCGTTGGTAATAGTATAAACTTAGTTGGACCAGATCCACTAGAGAAAATCCCACCTGCAATCAGTGGCCCTGTTTGGCACTAAGTGGATTGTATTAGTTATTAGTTGATTCTATCAAGGTTAGTTAACAGTGAATTAATATTGCTGATTTGACCAGCGGATAATATCAATTGTTTATTTAAAGATATTTGATAAAATTAATTGTTTAATATTAGCTGATTATATATTAAATAACTTACAAGGGCATGACCTTAAAAATAAGATTTATAAGGACATAGAGTATTATATCTTAGTATTTCTTTAAATATTCCCATAAGAATTTAGATAGAATAAAAAAGTCAACACCATCATTTCAAAGTTAAAGAAAGACGTATATAATGGAATGATAATTCTTTATATATTTTGACTCAAATTTGATATTAATTCAACTTCAATATTTAAATGAAATATAAATAATAAACTTATTCTCTCTATCTCTTTGACTAATTTGTAATAACTTTTCGATATAATAGTCTTTTAGTTCTTTAAATAAACAGCTGGTATTATCTGCTTGTCAGATCAACTAATATAGTCTGCTGTTAAGAATTAGCTAACATCTAATTGTAATGCCCCAACATATACCCTAGAAGTATTAAAGCATGTCTAGGGTGTATTAATAAGTGAACATAATGAATTAAGTACATTTAAGTATAGTAAGAGATATAATGGTACTTAATGTAAAAGACAAGAGTAAATTGATAATTTGTTCGCTTCGACATGGACATACATACTTAGCTGTAAAATATATATGGAAAATTTTGATATGTTTGCTTGGATTTATGAATGTGATATGAGGGGAATTGATAAAAAAGTATTTCATAAGTAAATGGGATGTTTTTGGTTAAATTTGATGTATTTTTCTATTGCTCTTGCATGATAAGACCGAAGTTAGTTGATTTGGGATGTGTACCTCGCTGAATGGATAGGTTTCACTGAACAGATTTCTATAATTTGGCCATATCTTGGCCTTTATACCTCCAAATTGTATAATTTCAATTTGAGACTAAACTAGAGATATAGATCTAAAATTTTCATGAAGGAACTAAAATTTGATTTCGTCTCTAAAAGTTTTGAATTCTGGTTTGAACTTGAGTTCTGGATGATGTCCTTGTTTTTGAAAAGCCTGTAATTTTTGGGGTATAAATCTAGATATAATTAACCAAATTGCATGAATTTTATGTCATTAGAAACTTAAGAAATAAAGGAATGAGATAAATTGATAAGAATACATACCAATGTGGGAATTAAAGGAAGAATAAAGATCAATATACAATTTTCCTAAAGTCAACTCATGGACCAATAAGATTAAAGCATGTGTCTCCAATAGAATTGTAACACATGGTCTAATATAATTTTAACATATGATCCAATAAAATTGTAGCACATGATCCAACGGGATTGTAACACATAGTCCAATAAGATTGTGACATATGGTCCAATGGAATTGGAACATGTGTCTAAGACTAGAAAATTCATAAACAAGCATATAGAGAGGAGAGATGGACGACACTTTGATGACTTAACTTCAGATTTTTCTCCTCTCCATTTCACCTTCTTCATCCCATCATTTTTCACTTGGTGATTCAAGCAAAGCCAAAGAGGAAGGGAAGGAAAAGCATTAGAAGAACTACTTTGCCAATCTTAAGGTTTGGGACTTCACTTAGTTAATTTATGTATCTATGTATTTGAATATGTAAAAAGATTCATTTGGATGTAGAATGGTTGTTGGGATGATGCTTTGGTGTTATTTTGGTGTTATCTTGCATAACATTGGTTGAATATGACAAGATATTATCGTGTAGTAGAATTTTGTCTACGATTTGTTGAACTAATCACATTGTTTGAGTAACAACTCATCCTACAGACTTCCAAATTGTGTGATTTCAGTTGCATATGAAACTTAAGACATAGAGCTAAACATCTCTAAAAGGAACTCTGACTTAATTTTGTCTTTGTGACCTTGGATATTGAGATCGAAAATGGTGACCTGATGTTGCCTCTATTTTGGAGCAGCTTGTGATATTTGGTCTATATCTCATGAGTTAGGTGTCCAAATGACCTAATTGTTAGTGCTATAGAAACAAGAGACACATAGGGACATATGTCTAGTAGACCTAGAAACCCAGTTTTGACATTTTGTATATGAATATTAAGGAACAATTAGTGGTATGAATAGATAAAGTGTCTGTCACGACCGTGACATTGTTTTTATTTCCGATTTCTACTGCATCTTATCAAAACCTTTATGAATGTGTATGAAAATTTTCAAACACCTAGAAATAAATGAAATAGGACTTACCAAATGTGAATTGGGTGACGGAACAATGGAATATAATATTGAACATAATGCATACTAAAGAAAATTTACATGTACATAAATGATTTGTATGCATATTCATTACTTATATGTGTATAGTATGATTATACAAGTGTGATTTTAATACCATTCTAATGGTGGTAAGCCATGAATTGCAAGTATGAACGCAAATACAGATTTTATGACTTAAATGTTTATCATATGATTCGTTAATATATGAATTGTGAAATTTGCAAATGGTTAAAGGAAATGTTTTAATGTCTACTTTATTGTCTTGGTTATGGATAGAGAGACATACCTATAGGGTTACAGTGTAGCTGCTATAGTTTGATGCCACCGGTGTCCACAGGTCGATACCTTTGAGTATCCACAATTTGATACCTTCGGGTATCCACAGTTTGATATCTTTGGATATTCACAATACCCGTTATCTACACCCACAGAAAATGTATATGCTTAATACAGAAAGGAAACTTAATAGTCATAAATAAGAAATACAGCATGACAACATAAATAATTGGTATTGATGAGCATTTGTATTGGTTGTAATGATGAATTGTAATGATGTGCAATTATATTGATAATTTGTATCAATGAACGTTAAATATCAATATTTGTTTTATAATTGGGCATTTTCAGTATATGGATAATATCATCATCATCATCAGTATATAGATAATATGTTGAAGCATATTTGCATTATGTACTTTGCTTAAGTATGTCATCATTGTTTATATGAGCATTGAATATCAATGTTTGGTTCATGAATGTGAATTTATGGTTTATAAATTGTGATATTTTTGAATGTGTGTACTTGGTGGATGACTGTTGTGAGTGGTCATCCAAACTAAGTATTTTCTCCACTAAGCTTTCAAGTTTAGCACGAGTGTTAATCCGTGTAGGTCTAAGTTATATAAGTAAGGTACAGGGAACATATGTAAGGACCAAGGCCAACAGATAGAAGAAAAATTACTTTTGGAATGTGTTTTTAGTTACAGATGATTGCACATGTAATGAAGAAAGGAAATCATATGTTTTCTTTTGGATTATCATGTAAACGTAAAGATGTATTACTAGTGTTAAATGATAATGTTAAACATTGAGGAGTTTTGTAAAGTGTATATGTATAGCATTAAATAGAATTGTGTACCTTGAATGCGTATACAAGAATTTGGTTGCTATGTGTGTGAATGGTTGTAGGTTCCGTATAAGGAGTATTACACTAATAACAATCAGCAGATTGTATTAGCTGTTAACTGATTCTATTAGCGGTTAACTGACAACGGATTATATCAACTGATTTGATTAACAAAAAACATCAGTTGTTTATTTAAAGATGTTTGGTAAAATTAGTTGTTTAGTATTAACTAAAATGATTTATGACAATATGACTTTAAAAAAGAATTTAGGATATGAGTATTATATCTTAGTATTTTTTAATATTCTCATAAGAATTTATATTTTAGATATTTAATTTCAAAAAAATTAAGTTTATAATTCTAATAAT
>JAOQMQ010000194.1:20722371-20741702 GCA_027563845.1 Erythroxylum subrotundum
GGGGTCCACCAGGACCATGTGGATGTTCATTGCGACAGTCAGAGCGCTATTTATTTAGCAAAGAATCAAGTTCATCAGGCACGTACAAAATACATTGTTGTGAGGTTCCATTTTATTCGTGAGATTATTGATGAGGGAGATATTCTTCTTCAGAAGATTAGGACCGCTGACAATCTTGCTGATATGTTGACAAAACAAGTTTCGTTAATCAAGTTTAAGCACTGCTTAGACTTGATTGACATTTGTAAAATTTGTTGATTGCCCCGTAGGGGATTGGGAGACGACCGTTGGAAATTGTACTTCGAGAATTTGAGCCAAGGTGGAGATTGTTGAATATTGTCTCAACTTCTCAAAGTCAAACATTGAAACTTGCAAAGTCAGAAATTGATGCTTTCGGTGATCAATAATGGTGGCTTGATTGGAGGTTAGTGCAGCTAATGTTGACATTCATCCATGGCATTCTCTATAAAAGAGAAGCAAACGAAGGAGGAGGAGAGAGAGCACAAGGAGAGCTTAAGGTTTCTGTTGTGAGAGGAGAGCAGAAGAGTGCTAGTGTGAGAGAGCAAAATTTTCGAAAGAAAAGAGAAAGAAGAATAGTGAGAGGAAGAGAGAAAAGAAAAACTTATTTATATTTTTTGTTTTCTCTTGTCTAGCAGGAGCTTTGGTTATTTTGGGTCTCTTGAAAAATTGAGTGATAAACACTATTGTATGCTCTCATTATTATAGTGAAATACTCAGTCGTCTCCAAACTGGACGTAGGCATTGCCGAGCCAGTATAAAAATCTTGGTGTTCTTTTGTTGCTGTTTTATTTTTACTCCAAATTTATTCACGTTTCCGCACAACAGGTCTCATATAAATAAATGGTTGAGATTCAATAGACAGGATAGGACAGAGTAATATTGGACAGAAGATCCTTGCTCCTTACGCACTATGTTTATTCATGCAATTTGATGACCCATCTCTGTTATACAGTTTGTCTCGGACAACGCCGCTACGCCAGATAACCAATACCCCAGTGGGTGAGTCGTTGAACATAACCTGAATGCCAAGTTGGATAGCACTAGCTTGGGACCATCCGTCCACTACGGTATGGCCTATGCGAGTCTTCCATTTGCCGCTCTTCTTCTAATGGAGCTCACAGAACTGGGTCGGACTGGACCTCACACCATGTAAGTAGCTTATCCAGGTCTATCAGAAGCACATTCCATAAAACGACGAAGAACTATCAGGAGAGTATGGCCATTGCATCAAACGGCACGTTGTGAGTCCCGACAGGAAGTGACATAATACATCAACAGCTATTCTTCTTATCAATGAAATGACTGATTATTCTCCACTTCTGCGGCAGGCAGCTCATGTTTATCTTGAGTAATGTTCAAACCAAAATTACAGTTCTATTTCTTTGTCAACCCATCTAGACAAGAACAAAATATCGGACCTAATCAGTGTGATATGAAAGTCTCCATTATGGATCTTGGGGAATGAAAATGAGGTATAAATCCCAGTCCTTTCTATTTGTCGACTAATGATGCAACTCGGTACCCTTTGTTCGTCTCGTGATGGGAGTTGCAGTGTCACAGATTGAGGAATCTTCTCACTGAGAGTCGAAGCTGGAATATTTTTAATTTTTAATTATTAAATTAAATTAAATTGAGTTAAATTTAAGAGTTAAGTTTATTATCATTTGATTAATTTACGTCTTAATTATATTTATATTGAAAAAAATGTATATTTATATTAATGTATCAAATTATTTTAAATAAATTACTATTAAATTTTAATTAAAATGGTCATTCATACATACTTTTCAATACGTGCAATAGTAAATTACATGTCATTTCTGTTTAATAATTTGAAATATTTAATATAAGTCAATTATTGTAATTTTTAATATTATAAAATGTTAATATACTAAAAATAATAAAATATTTAAAAAATAAATAAAATTACATATTTTTTACTTTTTCAATACTTATTTAAATCTTCGAACACATCTCACATACACAAATACGTGGAGTGAGATATACTTCGAAATCTTAGTAAATAATGAATTTCAAAAGTTAATCGATGTCAGACAAAGATATGAGACTTGCATTGGTCTCCTTCTAGTTGGAGAAATTTTCAAGTAAACCAGCAACAATATTAAGTCTGAGATAGGAGTCAAACACGCAATACGATTTTTTAGGACAGGCGATCAATATTGTTAGGCATACGTGGAATTAAAGTTTCACTATACTTAAACTTTTTACATGTAGCTATATATCATAAATAACTTGATAAGTGCTTTGTAAGGGAGAACCGTTGGGAGATTAAGAAGGTTGTTGTCATACTTCTCCTTCTATAATTTTTCTCATCGTAATAAAATATATTTACCTCCTTGCTTATGGACATAAGTTACATATTGGTTGAATCGCATAAATTATATATTTGATTCATTTATTTTCTTCTTATATTGCTTTTGTTTGTGCGAAAATTGGTAGCAAAACAATTGGTATCACAATAATTGGTATTAAAGCATAAGTTTACTGTCCAGATGTCTCTTTACAAGTTAGATATTAAGAAATTCAATAGATCGAATAATGTCACTATGTAAAAGGTGAAAATGAGGGTAATTCTTATTCAGCAAGAATGTATAACAATTTTGAAAAGAAGAAAAAAATTTGTTAAAGAATTTGGCGGTGTCAAAGAAGGAAGAGATTTTGTCAAAGATGCACAGTGCAAATACTATTAGTTATGAGTGACAAGATCCAAAGAGAATTGATTGATGAAATAATTGCTACTTTATTATAAAAATAACTTTAAAGTGAGTATCAAAGAAATCACTTATGTTTATATCAAAAGTAGCGTTTGTATACCTAGAATATGACAGAAAGTACATAAGTGAAAGTTTACATTGATAATTTTAATTCAACCATTTTGTTTTATAATTATTAGGGCTAAAATTGAGAATGAGGATCAAACCATAATTGTAAGGCCCTAACATATATCCTGAAAATATTATAGCATGTTTAAGGTGTATTAAGAAATGAACATAATGAATCAAGTGCATCTAAGTATAGTAAGAGACATAATGGTATTTAATGTAAAAGACATGAGTAAATGGGTAATTTGTTAGTTTCGACATGGACACACATACTTAGAGGTGAAATATGTATGGGAATTTTTTATATGTTTGCTTAGATTTATGAGCGTGATGTGAGAGTAATTGATAAAAGAAGTATTCCATAAGTAAATGGATATTGTTGGTTAAATTGGATGTGTTTTTATGTTGCTTTTGCATGATAAAATCGAAGTTAGTTGATTTGAAATGTGTACCTCGCTAAATCGATAAGTTCCACTGAAAAGTTTTCTGTAATTTGGCCATATCTTGGCCTATAGACCTCCAAATTGGATAATTCCAATTGGAGATTAAGCTAGAAACATAGGTATAAAATTTTGATGAAGGAACCAAAATTTGATTCTACCTCTAATATTTTTGAATTATGATTTGAAGTTGAGTTTTGGCTGTTGTCTTTATTTTCGAAAAGCCTGTAGTTTTTTGGGTATAACTCCCAATATAATTAACCAAATTGCATAAAATTTATGCCACTAGAAAATTAAGGCATAAGGCAATGAAATTAATTGATAAGATCATAGGCCAATGTGGGAATTAAAGGAAGAAGAAGGACCAATATGTAATTTTTCTAAAGTTAAGACATGGACCAATTGGAATAAAGCATGTGTGACCAATAAGATTAAAGCTTGTGTGTGTCTAATAAAAATTGCAACATATGATCTAATAGAATTGTAACGCATGGTCCAATAAAATTGTAACACGTGGTCTAATGAGATTGTAACACGTGGTCCAATAGGATTGTAAAATATAGTCCAATGGGATTGAAACATGTGTCTAAGACTAAAAAATTTATGAAAAAGGCATACAAAGAGGGGAGATGGGCAACACTTTGAGGGTTTAACTTTAGATTTTTCTCCTCCACGTTTCACCTTCTTCTTCCCATCATTTTTCATGTAAGAAATCAAGCCAATCTTAGGTGGAAATCAAGGTAAAAGTTAGGGATTTTCTCATTCACCTTTACCTTTTATTGCTTTGCTTATGAAGAACTGAAATTATAAGGTTGGAAGAGGGATTGAGATGTGTATTTGTGGTGTTTTAATTTGGTTAGTCAAGTGAAGCTAAAGAGGAAGGAAAGAAAAGGCATTAAAAGAACTACTTTGCTAATTTTAAGGTTTGGGACTTCACTTAGTTAATTTCTGTATTTGTGTATGTTAGATTGTGTACAAAGATTCATTTACAAAATGTAACACCTCCTATACGAAACCTGCAACCACCCACATATATGGCAACCAAATTCCTGTACAACAGTCATGATATACATTTCTATTCATTTATAGGGACTCTTATCACACATCTTTCTGTTCAGTGTTATACATATACATATTACAAAATTTCACATCACTTAACATTATCATTAAAAAGTAGTAATACATCTTTACATTAACATGATAATCCAAAAAGAAAACATAAAATTTCCTTTACTCTTTTACATGTACAATCATCTTAAACCGAAACACATTCCAAAGGTACTTTTACATCTAGCTGTTGGCCTTGGGGCCTGCAGATGTTTTCTGTACCTCACTCCTATGACATGTACCTATATGGATTAACACCTGTGCTAAGCTTGAAATTTTAATGGGGAAAACGCTTAGTTTGGATGACCACTCACAGCAGTCATCTGCCAAGTACACATATTCAGAAATATCATAACTCATATATCATAAATTCATAATTATAAACCAAACATTGATATTCAACGCTTATGTAAACAATGATGACATACTTAAGCAAAGTACATAATGCAATCATACTTCAACATATTATCCATATACTGAAAATGCACATTTATAAGCCAAATTTGATATTTAATGCTCATTGATACAAATTATCAATACAAATGCAAATGCTCATCAATACTAATTATTTATATTGCCATGCTGTATTTCTTATGTATAACCACTTCCTCTAATGTATGTGTTAGGCCTACACATTCCCGTGGGTATGGATAGCGGGAACTATGGATATCTGAAGATATCAAAACTGTGAATACCTGAATGCATCGAATGGTGGATACCCGAAGGCATCAGACTGTGGATACTAAGGCATTAAGCTGTGGAGACATTATAGTCTCAAAATGAAGACACCATTGGTGTCAAACTGTGACAGCTGCACTGTAACCCTATAAACATGTCTATCTATCCATCACCAAAACAATAGAGCAGACACTGTAACATTTCCTTTAATCATTTTCTAATTTCACAATTCATATATTGACAAGTCATATGATGTACATTTCAAGTCATAAAATTTGTATCTATGTTCATACATGCAAGTCATAACTTACCACCATTAGAAGGGTGTCAAAATCATACTTGTACAATCATACTATAGATATATGAGCAATAAATATGCATACAAACCATTTATGTAAATGTAAGTTTTATTTGGAATGCATTATGCTCAATCTTAAATTCCAATGTTCAATTACCCAATTCACATATAATAAGTCCTATTTCATTTATTTCTAGGTGTTTGAAAAGTTTCATATATATTCAAAAAGGTTCAAATAAGATTCGATAAAAATTAGGAAAAAAAACTCAAAATAATGCAATTTAGGCTAAGCCTATGGTGGTCTAAAAATAGGCAAACAATTAGTCTAGAAGCAAATCACATGAAGAACTCTAGTTGTTCCTTAATATGCATATAGAAAAAGTTCAAATTAAGTTTTAAGTCTTCTATAAATTTGTTCCCTTATGTCTCTAGTTTCTATAGCAACAACAATCAGACCATTTGAACTTCCCAATCTAAGTATAGACCAAATATCACAAACTACTCCAAAATAGGGGCAACAATATGTCATAATTTTCGATTCCAATTTCCAATGTCATAAAGCTAGAATTAAGTCATAGTCTCTTTAGAGATTTTTATGTCTATGTCTTAGGTTTCATATGCAACTGAAATCACCCAATTTAAAGGTATATAGGCTGAGTTATGACTCAAACAATGTGATTGGTTCAAACAAACCTAAGACAAAATTCCACTACATGATATTCTCTTGTCATATACAACCATTTCTATGTTAAGTAACACCAAAATAACACCAATAATCATCCCAGAAACCTTTCCATATCCAAATGAATCTTTATATCTATTCAAACATACACACAAAGAGAAATTAAATTAAGTGTAGTCTTAAACCTTAAAATTGGCAAAGTAGTTCTTCTAATGCCTTTTCTTTTCTTCCTCTTTGGCTTTTCTTTACTCACCAACTAGAAACACCATAAATTCACATCTCAATCCCTGTTCCAACCTTATAATTTTAGTTCTTCATAAGCAAAGCAAGAAAAGCTAAAGGTAAAGAGAAAATTCCTAACTTTTACCTTGATTTTCACCTAAGATTGACTTGATTTCTTACATAAAAAATGATGGGATGAAGAAGGTGAAATGAAGAGGAGAAAAATTTGAAGTTAAACCCTAAAAGTGTCATCCATCTCCCCTCTCCGTATGTTTTTCATGAATATTTTGGTCTTAGACACATGTTTCAATCCCATTGGACCATGTTTTACAATCCTATTGGATCATATGTTACAATCCCATTGGACGACGTGTTACAATTCTATTAAACCATGTGTTACAATTTTATTGGACCATGTTTTACAATTCTATTGGACACACACAAGCTTTAATCTCATTGGTCACACATGCTTTAATCTAATTGTTCCATGTGTTAACTTTAGAAAATTTGCATATTGGTCTTTTTTCTTCCTTTTATTCCCACATTAACCTATGATCTTATCAATTAATTTCATTCCCTTATGTCTTAATTTTCTAGTGGCATAAATTTCATGCAACTTGGTTAATTATATTGGAAGTTATACTAAAAAAACTACAGGTTGTTTGAAAACATAGACAACAGTTAGAACTCAACATCAAGCTAGAATTCAAAAATCTTAGAGGCAAAATCAAATTTCAATTCCTTCATCAAAGTTTTATACCTATGTCTCTAGTTTAATCTCCAATTGAAATTATCCAATTTAAAGATCTAGAGGCCAAGATATGGCCAAATTATAGAAGTCTATTCAATAGAACCTATCCATCTAGCGAGGTACGCATCCTAAATCAACTAATTTCGATTTTATCATGCAAAAGCAACACAAAAACACTTCCAATTTAACCAACAACATCTTGTTTGCTTATGAAATACTTCTTTTATCAATTACCCTCGTATCACGCTTATAAATCCAAGCAAACATATAAAAAATTCCCATACATATTTCACGTCTAAATATGTATGTCCATGCCTTAACGAGTAAATTACCCATTTACCCATGTCTTTTACATTAAGTACCATTATGTCTCTTACTATACTTAGATGCACTTAATTTGTTATGTTCACTTCTTAATACACCTTAGACATGTTATAATACTTCCAATATATACGTTAGGGCTTACAATAATTATTTTATATTTCTTACAAATTCATATGAGAATTTTGTTGATACCATATTATATAATAAAGAGACTACTTCTTTTTAGTAATATGAAATATGCTTTACAGTCTAAAGTTTGAAAAAAAGGCTTTTTACATATATGAAATGGACCAAATATGGGTTTAATTGTTAGTAGAGGAAGGAATAAGGAAAATGATATAAAAAATAAGACTAAGTTATAATCTAAATTTAAGCATAAAGTTATTAAATACTTTAATTGTAAAGAACAAAAGGCATTTTAAGAGGGACTGTTCTTAATAAAAAATAAAAACAAGAAAGGAAATTTATGGAAAAACAATTACTACTACAAGCTAGGAGAGTTTTGATGAAGAGGATGGAAGAGATAATAATATGATCTTACAAATTGTTGGGTGATAGATATTGACACATCTTATTGAAAGTCATATTTTAATTAATAGTGAAATACAGCCTTTGATAACATCTTATCATATAATATTGATAACATGTTGAAACACATTAGTGGAGAGACATATGCTTAGGCATTTTGGAACAAATTGGAGAAATTGTATGCAAGGAAGACAAGGAGTAACAAACTATTATTGATAAAGCAGATCTTAACCTTGGGATACAAGGATGGAAATTCAATGGTACACCATTTGATCACCTTCTAAGGGATCCTCAGTCAACTGTCTTCCATGGAAATGAAATTTGATGAAGAAGCTCAAGGTTTGTGTTTTCTTATAACCTTACATCTTGGGAGAATTTTTTCCTTAACTAACATTGCAACTGATGGAATAATGTTTATGGATCTTGCTAAGGGTGGCGTTTTTAATGAGGAGATGAGAAGGAAACTACATGTTTATTCTTTATGTCTAAAAGCACCAATTATAGAATCTACGAAAAGCATATGTATCAAAAATAGAGATCACAATAAGAGCAATTCAAAGAAAATGTACAAAGATTTTGAGTGCCATGTCATTGGGAAGAAAGGGAATTTCAAGAAATATTGTTACAAATGGAAGAAAGAAAACAAGGAGAATAAGGGGAAAGAAAAGAAAACGAACCCAAGTGCAAATGATAACAAAGTCAATGTCACTCCGAAAGATCTCCTATTAGCTTAAAAGCTTAATACCATTAATTTTGTACATGATGATATGGGTTGGGTGGTGCACAGTGGTGCTTTAATTCATGTTATAGCTAGAAGAGATGCATTTACATCCTACATACATGGTGACTTTGGCGATGTTAAAATAGGAAATAAAGGTATGACTAAATATGTAGGCATTAAGGATGTGTGTTTAGTGACTTCTAATGGGTCTAAGTCAACTCTTAAGCATGTCAAGCATATTCTGGATATTCAACTCAGTTTTCTTTTTGTTGGTAAGCTCTGTGATGATGGATTTGATAGCAAATAAAATTGGAAGCTCTCTAAAGGATCCATAATTATGGCTATAGGTAAGAATTATTCAACTTTATAGTTGACTCAAGCCAAGATAGGTAAAGATGTTGTCAATATAACTGAATCAGGTAATAAATTGATTTATGGCATAAACAACTATGTCATATGAGTGAGAAGGGAATTGCAGTTTTAGCCAAAAGGAATTTGATATTTGGGATCAACGGAGCACACTTGAAAAAGAATGATCACTGTCTAGCGTAAAAGCATAACAAAGTGTCCTTCCCATTAAGTAGAAGACCTAAGGTACTAGAATTAGTGCATTCTAATGTTTGTGGTCCTATGAAAACTGTCTCTTAGAGGTGCTTATTACTTTGTGACTTTTATAGATGACCATTCCATGAAAATTTGGGTTTACACCTTGATATTGAAAGATCAAGTCTTATATACTTTAAAGTAGTTTCAAGCGTCAGTTGAGAGACAAACTAGAAATAAATTTACATGCATACAAATCGATCATTATAGTGAGTAACAAGGACCATTTAATGCCTATTTAAAAAAAGGGAATCAAACATTAAAAGACACCCCTAAAGACACCACAATTCAATGGTTTAGCTGAGAGGATGAATAGAAAATTGGTTGAAAGTGTTATATGTATGCTTTCATAGTTGGGTTACTAAAGTTTTCTGGGTTGATTCCTTGAGCACTATATCTCATGTCATTAATATCACACCATGTATTCGTTTGCAATTCAAGGTAATAGATAAAATTTGGTCTTGGAAATATGTAATCTATGTTCATCTGCATGTTTTTTGTTGTAAAGATTTTGTTTATGTTCCTAAAGATGAAAGGAAAAAGGCTCGACACAAAGACTAGACAATGCATTTTTCGTGGCTATGGTCAAGATGAGTATGGCTATAGGTTATATGATCCAACTAGCAAAAGGATAGTTAAAAGTAGAGACATTGTGTTTATGGAGGATCAAAATATGATAGACCCCAATAGAGAAGAGAAATCAGTGCCTCATAGTAGTTGCATGCCAAGTGATTTTGATATAATTCCTCATACACTAAGAGAGGGATAAGATGCAAATGATGCATATAATAATCAACAAGATGTTGATGTTGATATTCCTATAGAGGAAGTAGAACCCGATAATGTTGAAGTGGAACAATCAGTAGAGGAGATTCTTGGAAACATATTAAAAAGGACTTGTTTACCCTTTACTAGAGACTCTGTAAATGATTATGTCTTACTAATTGATGCAGGAGAATCGAAGTGATGAGGAAGCTAACAAAGATTGGCATAATGACATGTGGACCGAGGAAATGCTAGATGAGATGTAATATTTGCATGACAACCATACCTTTGAGTTGGTTAAATTACCATAAGGTAGGAAAAAATGAGTGTTCATAATTAAATATAAGGAACACAAACCGAGGTCGAGGTACAAGGTACAAGGCAAGACTTGTTATTAAAGGGTTTGGACATAATAAATGTATTGATTTTAAGGAATTTTTTTCTCCTATAATTAAGAAGGCCGCTATTAGTGCACTACATGGTTTAGCAGTCAGTCTTAACTTGGAAATTGAGCAAATGGACATGAAGACAACCTTTCTTCATAGTGATTTGGATGAAGAAATCTATATGAAGCAGCTAGAGAAGTTTAAAGTGAAAGGGAAACAAGGTTATATTTGCAAAATGAAGAAAAGTCTTTATGGATTGAAGCAGGCTCTAAGACAATAGTATAAAAAGCTTGAATTAGTCTTAAAAAAGTATGGTTATATGAAGACTACTTTAGAAAATTGTGTGTTTTTATGCAAATGTTTTTTAATGATGATTTTATTATCCTCTTACCTTATATAGATGATATTCTTATTATTGGAAAGAATGTTTGCAAGATAAATGATTTAAAGAAATAGTTGGATAAGTCTTTTTTCACGAAGGACCTGGGTGCTTAAAGCAATTGCTAAGAATTTCTATCACTGGGGATAGATGAGCAAAAAAGTTGTACTTATCACAATAAAAATACATTCAAAAGGTACTTTAAAGATTTTGCATGGATAAGGCCTATAAGGTAAGTAGTCCTCTTCCTCCTCGCTTCAAATTGAGTAACAAGCAATGCCCCACTACCAATGTAAAGAAGGAAGAAATAAGGAAAATCCCTTATGCTTCAACGATAGGGATTTTGAGGTACGTGCTAGACGTGACATTGCTTATGTAGTAGGTATAGTGAGTTTTTGCCTTTCTAATCATGGTAAAGAGTATTATAGTGTTGTGAAGTGGAGTATGAGATATTTGTGTAGTACATTTGACATGAAACTCTCTTTTAGTGGTCATAAACCTATTTTTAGTAGGCTTTACAGATGCTAACATGGCTAGAGATGTTGATTCTGACAAGTCTACTTTTAGGTATTTTATTAATTTTGCAGGGGAAGCTATATCATGACAATTTAGACTATAAAAGTGTGTTGCTCTCTCAACAACGAAGACAAAATTTATTGTAGCTATTGAGGCTTATAAGGAGTTACTGAGGTCAAAAGGTTTCTCCAGGAACTTGGTTTTCATCAAGAAAAGTATGTTATGTTATATGATAATGAGAATGTAATTCATCTCGGTAAGAATTCCTCTTTCCACTCAAGGTCTAAGCATATTGATACACATTACAATTGGATATGTACAGTGTTGGATGCTAAGCTGTTATGTCTTGAGAAAGTTCATACTAAGGATAATATTAGTGTTGACATGTACTCACGAAAGCATTACCAAGGGAAAAACTTGAGAACTATAGATTGATTACCCCTCTATATAGTCGTGAAGGGAGTTTATTTGGCTTTTTGGGTTTCACTCCTATTTGGAGAATGGCCTAAATTTTATAAAATCTAATTTTGAAATTTAGAAAAAAACTAAAAGTATTAGTGATTGTCGCTACACAATAAGTGAAAAAGAGGGAGTGGCAGTTGTTTTTCTTTGTGGGATATACATACACAATTCTTTCTTCAAATTTTGGCACGTGTACCTTTTGATTAGAGAGACCATTGAGTGGCTATTTCTAGTCAAATTTAGTTGAATTGATTTGTGAAGATACCTGATATGTTGCTTTTGATTAGAGAGACCATTGAGTGGCTATTGGAGCTTTGTAACTTGTCCATAACTTTCGTGAGTAGTAACTCACTCATATATAAGAGCTCCATCTGCAAAGTCTTAATCAACTGGATGATCAAGTGGGTATTTGCTCTCCGATTAGGCTGAAATTTTGTGCGGGAGTTCTGCACTCATCAATCTTTATTCTCTACATGGAATTGACGTTTGTTGGTCTCTAGTATACATAGATTTGGTTGTATTTGTTATCTAGATAAGTTGAAATTATTAGCTCTATTTGATCTTCCATTTTATGTATCAGGTATTAGTGATCTATAAGGGTGAAGTATGATTTGTTATCATCTTATGATTGAACATTAAAACTAGTTGAACTATTGTAATCATTTTGGTGATAGTAAAATTTGCTTTTTGCGAGGTTTTTTAATTCTCACTCACATTGAAAAGTAGATTTTATTAATGTTGAATTATTGTGTTTACTGTTTATTGTTTTATTATTAGGAAGTTTCAAATTAGAGCTTTTTTTCTATCACGACGAAAGATGTAAGATTTTATAAGATTAAAAAATTGATTTTGTCGATTAAAAAAAAGGTTTATGCTTTAGAGGAAGCAGTTGACATATTGATAAACTCATTGCCCACAGAGAGGTACAGTTAGAGTTCGAATTCGGTCAATACTCATATAGTTTGAAACTCTTAAAGGTTAAAGGAATTTATGGTAGGAAGTGATTGCAGAGATTGAAAATTTTGAGGTGTAAAATTATAAAATATTCTTTAAAATTTTTAGAAATTGAGAAAGTGTCACATTTTTCCTTGTCTTTTTCGCAATAATAAAAAAAATTATCCCATTACACGAACCTAAAGTACATATTGACCGAACCACTTAACTATAATTTTTTTCTTCGTTTACTACTTCCGCTCAAGCGTCATCTATAATTCGTTTCAATAACATATTAAAGATCTGCCTTTGGGAGAGAGAAACTAATGAACACAGGTCTCTCAGTCTCAACAGAGAGACGGATGGAGACTAGATTGGACTGGCAGAACTGCCTGAATAATTGAGGATGAGAATCTCTTGTCGTTTTGTTTTATATTGCCCGCTCCAAATCAAAAAATGGTCAACTAACTCTCAGACGGGCATTGTGCTCTTTGTAACGCTAGTTCTAACCTGCCTTATGGTTTGTCTACTTCAGTAATAATTTATTTGAATACCCTTGAAAATGATTTGGGGGTGAATTTTTATTTTTCTTAATTTCTTAAATTTGGCATATTCTACCTACGTTTAATCAATTTAGACTTATGGATCAATGCAAACAAACTGACCAATACCAACTTACTACTGAACTTGGAAATTAAAAGCACACTCAATCATTTCAGTATACTTTAGTTTTCCGTACCAAAACTGTTTTACTTTACTTTGTATGTGCATTATTTGAAGATAAATAAGAAATACTCTCAAAGTAACTAATAATAATAAAATTTAGTAATGTAATTTTAAGGGGTTATGAAATGATTTCAATTTTGAGTAGTTGGAAAAGAAAAGGATACGTAATACCTAGTGAAATGAAATTGACTGGAACGATACTGCCCTAGTTAACAAAACATGCATGTCTAAAAGGCTAACTACTTCGTTACTATTTTTTTAGTTAAGAAATTCCAAGTGCTTTGGTCAAGCACCGAGAGCAATCTACGGTAAGATATTCAATAATTAGCATATGTTCCTGTTCATGACATTGAAAACTGAAAGAATCCCACTAATTTCGTTATCTTTAAGATCATGGTCATTTCATTGTGCTTGATTGTTTGAAAAGGATAATTGTGCTTTCTTTTCTTGGTCACGCAACAACAAAATATTAGTATTAGCATGTAAGATACATAAGCTTACAAAATTTTGTTCGGTTGTATTCTTTTAATGTAGGCAGGTGCACAAGAGTTAACCAATTTTCTATCACATTCTTAGTTTTTGAGATATATATATACTTGGAGAGGAAATTTAACTGATAACAGAAGATTGATATTGTATTAAAATATTATAAAAAATCAACGCACTCCGTACGTAAGACTTTCTAATTTGTGAGAATCCGGAGAGAATTAATGCAACATTTCCATTACAAAAAAATACTTACTGATCATAACCTGTGATCTTATGGTTATAGAGGAAGAATTTTACTGATTACCTTAAGACTTACTTTTCAATAAAATATTATAATTGTTACCGTAATTTATGCTTAGTACAATTTTAATGTTTATAATCATGTCATTATTGTCTGCAATTATCATCATAAACTAACATCTAACGAATGTAATTCAAATACGAATGGTAAGATTTAATCCATACAAACAATATCTCCATGTTGATGGACGGTGATTGACAAATGATTCCACATATTTGAGACATGTAGACCCCTCTAATTCGTCCATACTTGGGTCCATCTCTTTCAGCTACTCTTAATTGCTTCTTTACCATTCACACGTACGCTAGATGGTTATTTTCATTCCAACCACAAGTGGATAGAAGATGACTAGTTCACATTGCCCGACATTGGCTGTGGAATTAACAATCCTTAACTGAAGCTTTAGTGGGAGAGGACATTATAAGGGTTACGTTACGTCCGAGGAGAGATTTGAGTTTGTCTTATGTTCTCGGCTGTTAGGTAAAACAGTGTACATGCATCCCAATTAGAGCATGTCTTGAGGTCCAAATCCTCTTTGCAGTCTTGCTTTAGTCTTTTCCAAGCCTTAGTCGTGGATTCCTCGTCAATCTATCTGTGTTGGTCTAATCAATTTTTTTCTTTTTTGGTCTGAAATTTTCTTCTCCCAGATAACCCATGTAAGAAAAAAGATGAAAGAAGATATATGAATCGGAGGGTATTGTTCTAATTAATGATTTTCTTTTATTAAGATAAAAAGAATTGTACTCATTCATATGCAGACACTGACCCCTTTTCTTTCTGACTATAATAATTGAAATAATTAGAAGAATCATAGTTTCTCTTGCTGAATATGAATTTTGTTTGGAGAATTATAGAAGATGATCACTACGTAATGAAGAAAATTCCATTCACTAGCCTCTGAAAACTACCTACCACAAACTTCCAAATCCAAAAGCGATTGTTTTTTCCCTGATTAGATTAAAGGTGACTGCTTTATCAGTGTTGTCTATACGAAAGCTCCACGTCCTCTATCATCTATTCCTTTACACACGGAAACATACCGCCCAATAAAGCCTTGCTCATCTGAACGTACATAGACAAGTCATGTTTCCACCTACATATCCTCTCTTTCTCTTACGTTGATCGACTGCATACAAATTCTTGTACATGTAACAAAATCTACTTTCTTGCTCTCTTTAGCTTTCCCACTAACTCAAAGAAAAGGTTCACCATTGCTTTTCTTGTTTTTGGGTTTTCTAGATCCACAAAGTAGTAAAGATGATTCAAGAGCTCTTTGGAGGTGCTGGTTTAATTGGAGGAGAGAAGAAATTTCCAACCATTTTAGAGGGCACACCTTCTCCATCTTCTTCTTGTTCTTCAACAAGCACCACAACACCTACTACTGCTGCTGCAACTTCTTCAACTTTAGAGAACTTGATATGTCCACGATGTGATTCTACAAACACCAAGTTCTGCTACTACAACAACTACAATCTCACTCAGCCGCGCCATTTCTGCAGAACTTGTCGCCGTTATTGGACCAAAGGTGGTGCTCTTAGGAATGTTCCTATTGGGGGTGGCTGCAGAAAGAACAGAAGCACAAGTGTTTCTGCATCAGTTGGCAAGCCGAGTATTAGCAAGATGAAAAATTTGGCATCTGAGATTGGAAGATCAGGTATTGGAAATGAGTTTGCTCATGAGCTTTCATTTAGCCCAATAATATGGTCTGCGCCACAAGATTCTCACGTTTTAGCCCTTCTTAGAGGCAACCAAAACCACAACCCTAACCCTGGTGCACTCTCTAGTTCTATTTCTGTCAAAAAGGAAGGGGTTATAATTGGCACCCACCTGATAACTGAACCAACGTCAGTCGCAACAGGCGAGCCAAATTCTCGAATTCTGTACCAGGATCCTCTCGGCCAAGTCCCTTCTCTTGGCCTTTCCAACCCTTTTGGGAAAAACTGTCCAAACCAAGCTCAACCCCACCAAAATGGTTTCTTAGTTGATGAAGCTCCAGACTCGGGCCTACGAGAACTGTATCAAAGGCTCACATTTTCAGCTAATTATTATGCTGAAAACTCACCTGTAATTCTAGGCAATGCAGCTTCTTCATCGACTTCAGCATCTTCAGCGGTATTGGAGTCCGCTCCTGTGGATGGAGGTGAAGGTGTACTGGGTAACTGGAATCCGGCCTTTTCATGGTCTGATTTTCAAAACTGATGGTGCATATGCTTTGCGTTATATTTCTTTGGTTTCAACTTTCAATCTTTTTCATTTTCTAGGATTTTTACATTGGGATGTGGTATATGGCTATGCTGGTAGGATCATCTTTTTCTTTTTTCTCTGCTCTAGTTAATTACTTATGGGGTGTTTTTTAAGGTGTGTTGGATGTACCATGTACCAAGTACCAAGGATCGAGTAGTAAGTAAAGTATTATATGTCAAATAAAAGCTTCTTTAGTTAATTATTACAATAAATTGCTAAAGATTGAAGTCATCTCCAATGTAACCAGCCATTGTTCTCTTTGTTTATCATCGGGAACAGTCACAAAATCACCGGAACTAAACTTTTTAAGGTTGGCTGTTGGCACTAGAAGGCTATCATGTTCTTTCAAGAAACATAAGAAAAGACTAACTCTCAAATTAATCTGAATTCTGATGAGGGAAAATTTCTCATTATCTTTTCCCTCATTGAGCCATTAAGATTAACGCTTCTCTCAGGTCTAGAGTGTACCACACGAGAGTCAGTCGCATGAACTATAAAAGGAGCTAGTGGCGGTGGTAGTAGGTTTGCCGCCGGGTGACATATTCATGAAGCTTCGTTCTCATTTGTGTAGTGGGCAGGAAGAGAATATAAATGGGTATGTGTTAAAAAGCAGCCTTTGGGGAACAGTCTATCAGAAACAGCAATTTGATTCTGACAATGGTTTGGAAAGAATGATTCCTCTCTGCAGCTTTATTTATCAAACTGTCAAAGGCTGTCCACTTCTTTTTTCTGCTCTCTACCCTTTTTATATAAAATAAACGCTACAACATTTATCCACCTTCTTCATTAGGTTCTGAGATTCTTCAGATCGGTCTTTAAAGGCAGCTGGATTTCGATTCGGAACTCAATTAGATTTGGCTCATGTTGCTCGATACCGAATTTCGAATTACGCGACCAAAAACTTGCCCAAATTTTGATTAGTCCAAATCTCGTCCATTTGCTTGACCTGACCCATCATCAACCCCTTTGCCATTATGGCTTTGCCTCTCCGATAAAGCAAAAGTCACTAATTTCTAAATTATCTAAGCTTCCCAATCACCCTCTATCCTAGAAGAACTTGATTATACCTGGGAGGCGCCTGGTTCAGTTCTATAATAAGAAATAGATTAAATATAGTAAGAAATAAGAAATAATATAATCATTATAATTATGACGGTTGGTTAATATGAATGAATGATTACTGTTACCATTGATGGTAGTTAATTTATTAAAAATACTGAGAAATAAAAAATTGTTAAAAATTTGTTTTATATCAAATTTTAAATATATTTTGATTGACTATTTTTAATTTATGCACCGTATTTATAATAGAATGTTTAAATTAAAGTATATTACATTTTTTCCTTTCCAATAGATCTTGCAGAAAAAAATACTCTAGTATTTTCTTGCATCAACATATCATTAATTACATAATATCCTCAAAATATAGTTTAATCATCTAAAATATTGTGCAATTCATCGACACAACTATAATATCTACTATTTCATTACTATAGTAAAATCAAGTAACATAGTTTAACACAATTTACATTATAATAATGCAAATGATGTTACATTTTAAGTAATTAGTGAATTATATTTTAATTAATTACATCTTAATTATATTTTATTTAATTAATTATATTTTATTTAATTAATTTAATTATATATTTTAATTGATTATATTTTAATTATATTCTAACTAAAAAATTTAAAAAATTAATGTTTGTAGGAATTAAAACCATTCCTCTCACACGTAGAGGGTATGGACTATTACCTAAAATTTGGGTATGAAAAAACTATTCATTCAATCATAATAAATAACCAACCATTACCGATCATTTCTTTTCTATTGATTTATTATCATACTCCTTAACTAAGCACTCCCTTATTTAGTCTAGTTCTACGCATCATCCATTGAGTAAAAAATCAATCAAACTAAAAATTAAGAAAAAATTAAAGAAAAGAAAGAGAAACTACCACTAAGAGAGATATATTCGAGAGAACATATGAATGATAAATCAACAATTCAATAATTAAAAAAACAAAATACAGCTTCAAATAAGCTGAGATATTCTGAAATTCTTAAACAACAATGGACATATGAGGTCGAATTATGGCATAAGAAAAGAAAGAAGAAACTGAGTGGCTAGCCAGAGAGAAATAGTCAAATAGGGGAGAAGATTGAAACGTTATTGTATATATATTCAACCTTGAAGTCAAATCGATATGTAGTTAATCCAAATTTCAAAATTTTTGAAAAAAAAGCCTAAATATGATTTGAAATTGATTAATTTGGATTGAGTCAGTTAACTTCAAATTAGACCAGATTATGTGGAGTTGAGTTCAAACTATTTTACCTACCCTATCTAGAACCAAAACCTTTTTTTCGCAAGTAATCCGAAACTAACTCAAAATTTGAACATCTAATCAAACTTCTAGCCTTCTTGAAATTCCTCCTTTTTTTCTTTTTTACAATGCCTCTAAAAATTTGCCCATCAATCAAAAATTAGAGAAGCAAAATGACATGGAATGCCCTAGAGAACAAAAACATAAAGAAACATACACAAAAAGAAAATCATAATGGCTTCAAGATCATTTCATATTGTTCTTTAGTTTTGAGTCCCAAACCCCAACCCTCGTCCAAATTTCACATTCCTTAGGCTCTGTTTGGTTGGATGTTAATTAATGGAATGGAATGGAATAAAATGGAACAGAACGGTTTATAATAGAATGAAATGTAATATAGTGAAAAGTTGTTTGGGAGGGATGAGAGCGTTCATAATGTAATGTAATGAAATGTTGTTTGTAAAATAGATGGAATGGAATGTAATGTATAATAAATGACTTTTATATCCCTTATATTAAAATGGTAGTTGCAGGAGGTTTATTATTTTATTATTAATTATATAAAAATATTAGTATTAATTATT
>JAOQMQ010000194.1:20763333-20793551 GCA_027563845.1 Erythroxylum subrotundum
TGTTTTAAATGCTTGTGAGTTAAATGCTTGTGAGAATTATGGCAATAAATGCCATTGTTTGATTGTTATGATGATTGATGATTTGAGTAATTGGGCTACATGAGCATGATTATGATGATGATGATGATTGATGACTTGAGTAAATTGAATCAAATTAACATGAAAAACAGCATGAGTATGAATAGCATGAAATGTAAATTAAGCATGAAATCCAGTTTTTAAGAATCAGTTATTTGAATGCATGAAATCCATGTTATGTGGGTTAGGTTAAGTCCACCCAGCATGTCACGTCGACGTTGACCAGCATAGCCTTCGCCCGGCTGCCCGCAAGTGGCAAGGATGTTCCTTTTTAGGACTCCTCAGCATATGACTACACTCGTGTAGCTCATTAGAAATTGTGGACTTACCTTACCAAACCATTAGCTATGTGTTTATATGTTTACATGCAGTTATCAGATTGAGAAAGGTTTGAATCATGAGGCTTGTGTTTTGAGATTGATGAATGAATGCATGATTGCTTGAGAAATTGATAAATGCATGAATAAAGGAATGATACAACTTATTTGCATAAATATAAACATGCTACCCACGAGCGTTAGCTCACCCCCCACCTTCCCCACCTCAGGTGACGACCAAGTTAGCGAGGAATCGAGATGAGCAGCATGGCAATACTCCGATTTGTACTTTTGTTATTTTGAATTTTTGGAAGTACGAAATTGTAAAACAATGCTTTAGGTTGCATTTTAAGAAAATCATAGTTTTTGTAAGTTGTATTTTGATTTATTGTGTAAGAGGCTTGAAATGCCCCTTTAAAGCATTGTAAAACATGTATTTCAATGTAAATGAAGTTTTTAAGCATTATGGTCATTCATGGCTTTCCAAACATTTGCATAATTATGCCTTGAGTTTTCAAGTGGATTGATTTTCGTAGTGGCTTTTATGAATGAAAACGATTAGGGTTTAATGATCTTGATGATGGGGAATTGAGATCATTATGGATTGAATGTGTCAATTAGTTACCATGAAATGGATAGGAAGTGTTTAGGTTTTGGAGTAAGGGAAAATATGGGATAAGAAGTAGGAACCACAATGGTTATATTGAATGATTGGAATTTGTGATAAACATGAGTAAATTGAGTTAAGATTTGATAATATTTATAGTTATGGATGATTTTAAAGTGATTATTATGATGTTGGAGAGAGGTTTAAGGTATGGAAATGGTAGGATAAGTTAGAAGTTTGGAAATAGGCTTGGAGGGTTGAAAATTAGGGTTGTCCGATTGTTACACGGTCAAACCGTGTAAATTCACACGGACCGTGTAACACAAATACGTCGCCCAAATTTTCACCCGAGAGGTACACGGCCAGACCGTGTCACCTCACACGGACCGTGTAAAATTTACACCGTCCGTGTAAATTTCCCACGGACCGTGTAAGTCAGTATGCAAAGTGCCCTTTTTCACCCGAGAGGTACACGGCCAGACCGTGTAACCTCACACTGACCGTGTAAAATTTACACCGTCCGTGTAAATTTCCCACGGACCGTGTAAAGTCAGTCCAACATTTTTATTAAACCGATTGTTACACGGTCAGACCGTGTAGCTTTACACGGACCGTGTATTTTGACCCTCTAAATGTCCAAATTTGAACTTTTGGTCTTCATAAGGGTTGTTGCCCTAAATGTTTTCTTTCTAATGGCATTGAAATGGACTTAATTTGATATCTAGATTAAAAATTTGTTGGCAATTGTAGTAAGAGAGGTTAAGGTTAAATTTCAAGAGTATAAGCTCGAGGTTCATGTCCCAATCCGTTGGGCTCCAAAATCGGGGTCCAACAGATGTGCTTCAATTTAATATGATAGACTGCATTCTTAGACAAATCAATCACTTAAGCTTATTGTCATAGAAAATCTCCCTTACTCCTTTTTGCTCATGAAGAAGGTCTACCAAAAATCTTCTTAGCCAAATTGCCTTGTCGATATTGTTACAGCAACATATCTCGTTTCGAATGATGATAATGCTACAATTTTTTGCTTTTCCAAAATTCACGCACTCGAACCAAGGGAAAAGACATAATTAGACGTGTTTTTTGATCATCCGAACAACCTGCCCATTGTCAGTGTATCCAAATAATATGAAATTTGTTACTTTTGAATAGCAAATTCCATATAGTTAATGGTTCTAGCAACATAACGAAGCACTCCTTTCATTGCCCTAACGTTATGCATTGACAGGCTGTGTATGAACTTGGAAATAATATTGACTAGAAATGTTATATCAGGCTTTGTGTGAGATAAATAATTCAACCAGCCAATCATATTACTAAAATATTTTACACTCACCAAACCAGCATTGTCATTTACTATAAATGACTCATTCACATTTATTGGTGTTGGGGTTATTTTATAGTTCAACGAACTAAATCTCTTCAACAAAGCAATAACGTACTTCTGTTGAAAAATAAATATTCCATTAGCATATTGGTTTACCTTCAAGCCTAGAAAATAATGCAATAAACTAAAATATAACATCTTATTATATTTTTTATCATACAAGAGTTAAATTATTCAACAAAAGACTTACAAGACTTTATATCAATTATATTGTCATTATAAAGACATACCACCAAGAAGTAAGATTTATCTTGCTTCTTCAGATAGAGCATTGGTACATTTTTGCTTCTTTCCAATTCATTCTTTAAGAAATACACATCAATCTTGTTGTACTAAGCTCACGGGACTTGTTTGAGATTGTATAAAGTCTTCCTTAACTTGTAAACTTTAATGTTGTCACTAGTAGCAAAAGTTTAATGTTGTCACTACTAGCAAAACCTGCAGGTTAAGAACATACACTACTTCTTTTATCTTTTCGTTTGAAAAATTTAATTTCACATTAAACTGGTACACTAGCCACTTTGATAGTGAAGCTAAAGGTAAAAAAGTTCTCACTATTTCAATCGAGCTATAGGAGAGAAGGTTTCATTGAATTCAATGCCTTATTGTTGAGCATAAACTTTGGCCACCAATTGAATTTTATGCTTTTGCACACTACCATCAGCATTGTACTTAGTTCTGAACACCCATTTAAGCCTGATCACAATCTTCCCTTCAGATGGATCAACATATTTTCACGTTTCATTTTTTTGAATGGCTTGTATCTCCTTGAGCATGGCTTCCTACCAAACTTGTCTTTTAGTTGCATCGTCATAATTAGTAGGTTTTAAAACATACAAAGCAAAACGACGTGATTTGTAAACTTTACTTAGTGATCAGAACTTCTTTAAAGGTTCTTCACGTGAAGAATTGGAAGTTGAACTTACTGGTGAAGAAGAACTGTTGTTAGGTGAAGCTAAGTTTGCTGGTTAAGATCAATTGCTATTGGGTGAACCGTAAAGTGGTGGCTGCTTTAATCATAGGATTATGGATTTGCTACATCTACATCAGTACTTGCTACTAGAGGTTCATCATCTAATGGCTTATACATCCTATATGCTTTGGATTGTAAACCATACCTAATGAAAATACAATTTTATGATTTTTCATCAAGTTTGTAATGAGATGGTTTTACTAATCATAAGATATACAACCAAAAACTTTTCAAGACACTGACATGGGCTTCAAACCTCTCCATACTTCATAAGGTGTTTTATTTGAAACTAATGTTATAGAAGAAATGTTGAGAAGATGCACTATTGTAGCTACCTTTTGCCCACAACAAATTCCGAATCAATTTTGCCTTAAACATGCTTTTTACCATTATTAACACAATTCAATTTTTTTTATTCAACAATATTGTTTTATTTTGTTGTATGTGATGAAGTGAGCACCCTATGAATCCCATCCTCCTTGGAAAAAGTATCAAATCCTTTTAGCAAAATTTACCTCCCTTATCTATATACAATACTTTTATACACGTGCCACTTTGCTTCTTCACAAATTCCTTAAAGTTCTTGAAATGATCAAGTGCCTCAGATTTTAATTTCAAGAAATAGACCTAACTCATTCTACTATAATCATCAATAAATGGTAGAAAATAGTGACTACCATTCAAAGATTTAGTATACATCAAACCACATAAGTTTGTATGTACTAACTCAAGGCACTAAGAAGCTCTCCAAGATTTTCGTATAAAAAATGAATTTTAACTTTGTTTTCTTAAGACACTAGCTTTACAAAACTCAAGAGCATTAATATTTAGCAATCTTAGAACCATATCTTTTTTATTCAATAACTTTAACCCATTCAAATACAAATGACCATACTGTAAGTTTCATAAGGCAGACTCACTACATCCTTTAGCAATACACGCCTTTTCCTCAACTAATGAAACATCAAGTGGGAACATTTATTTTGAGTCGTGCTGACTTCAGTAATTTTTTGGCCCGACTGCTTCTCTTGAATGATACATTGAGCATCACCAAACACAATTACCATCCTACTATTCATCAATTGTCCCACACTTAATATGTTATGAGTCAATCTAGGCACAAACATGACATTATACAATATATTCTTTTTACCATTGCTAGTATGAATAATGATCTTGCCTTTTCCTTCAACTTGAACTTGCTTATCATTTCCAAGTGGAGCCTAAATTTTTGTGAGGCATCCAAATCCTCAAACAATAATCGTGAGGTGGACATTTGATTGGAATATCTGCTATTGATGAACCATACATAATCTAGAATTGCACTGCCATAAAAATATGCCATGAATAGTGTTTCTACATCATTTTCCCATAAAATTAGCCTTTTCTTGGTCATTTTTTTTCTTCATCCAACAGTCAACTTCTTCGTGACCAAAATTTTTATAGTAGTTATATTAAATAGAACTCCTCAAAGTGGATTGTCTATGTTGAGAAAATTGACCATGACCTTTACCTCTACTACGACCTTTACCGCAAAATCCCCCTGAGCCATTTGCTTTGTTGGACCCCAAACTTTTCTTGAAAGTTAGAACTATTAAATGAGAATTTGTTAGCGATTATTCATGTGTAAAGAAAAGGAGAATTTTTGAATTTGAAAGGAAACAGAAAAGATGGTTTAGATACAAGATGGGTTATATATGAAAGCTTGGTAGTTAAAAGCTGGAAAATGTAATTGGAACATGTTCATTGAGTATGCTTTGGTGTTTTAGCCATAACTTTTGCTCTAGTTATCCAAACGAGATGATTCTCGATTTGGATTAAATTAGAGAGTTAGGGCTACAAATTTTTTGATGAAATTGAGTTTTAATTCAGTCTATAAGAATATCATTTTTCGGATGGAAGTTGAGCATAGAATATTATTTTAGTATCAAAACAGTCTGAAAATGTTTAGGGCATAACTTTTAGATTATGGAACCAAATTGAATGATTTTGATGTCATTAGAAATTGAGACAATGAGGAACATTTTTATAGAAGGAAGTACTAGCAAATTTCTTCAATTACATGATTAGAAAAAGGTCTTGATTTTTGGAAGGAGTTAAACATTATTTAACTCATTTTGAGGTCTTGCTAGATTAATTATTTTATTTGGAGTTAATTATTATGTTGATGTTGGTACGATTTTTAAAATATGGTTTAGTTGAATTAAGTAGTAAGAGCATATATGTATGAGGGCTTTTCCGGAAGACCACTTAAGCATTCAAGTTACAAGGCTTATATGTAAGGGTAAAGTGGTCATTGTTCATTCATTAATGGCAAAATTGTAATAAGAAGGGTTGTTTGGCTTTTAAGGAAGAGGCAAGAATGAAAATTGGGAGAGAAGAAGCAGAGAGAAGAGAGAAGAGGAGAGAGTTCGGTGGAGAAGAGGAGAAAAGAAAAAAGAAAAGCTAGGTTTTGATTTTTCTAAGCTTTCAAGAGGGATTTTGAAGTTGTTCATGAAGGAAAAAGGAAGAGGAAGATGAGAACTTCTATTAGAGCCAACAAACTCTTCATTTGGTGAAGGATCAAGGTAAGGGCATTTTTGATTTGTTGGATTTTTGAAGGGGTTTTGGTTCATATAGTTTAAGAAATGTATGAGTTTAAGCTTTCTAAGATCAATTTTAGTGATTATGTCTTATGAGTTTCTCAATTGGGATGCCTATTGATTTGGAAATTTTTGTCAATGTTGAAGAAAATCAAGAGAGAGGCAAGAGGAGCAAGAGTAGAGGCTTTTTGAGCAAGTTTTCAAGCAAGGAAAATAAAGTGGGTTTCATGTTTATAATTTGAGTAATGAGCCATAAATATTTTCTTTTGAATCAAGAGAGTAAAATGATTTTAATTACTTCATTAAATATTGCTTTTATTGCTTTTGATTGATTGAGAAATTGCTACATGTTGTGGTGTATGAAATTTTGATGATGAATTGTGAATTGCTAAATGAAAGGTTTTTCAGAAAATTGCATGCTCATGAAAAACAAGTTTCCGAAATGTTGCCATTTGGGCAATCTGTTTTCAAGTCATGAATTACATGTTATATGAGTTTGGTTTGGTCCGTTCTGTTATGTCAAGTGCACTTGTCTAAAGGCTTCTCCCGCCTGCCCACTAGTGGCATGGAGCTCCTTCACAGACTCCCTTAAGTTCACGACTACGCAAAACCATTATATGAGATTGTGATAGTACGTTCTGTTCACGGCTACACAAGACCATTTTATGGAATTGTGTTAGTACGTTCTATGACGGACTACCCAAACCATTTTGATGTGCTTATATGTTATGATTTGTGAACAAGTTGAAAAATGCATAAATTGTGTTGTTTGTGATTTTGATTACTTGACAAGAGTTTTGAGAAACATGTGTTTTATGACTCAATAAGAATTTTCCATGATAACGAACTTTTTGAACGGTTTTTCTTGTTATTTGTTATAAACTTGTTACCCACGAGCTTTTTAAGCTCACCCCCACTCTCTTTCCCCATCCTCAGGTGATGAGCAAGAAATAGAGTGAGAGCCAAGGCATTACTCCGGATTTGCATGTTTTGTTTTGTTTTGAAATAATTGATGTAAAACAAGGCTTCAGATGGATTTCGAGAATTATTGGGTTTTGCATGCTTTGTATATTGGATTTTGATATTGATGATGTATTGTGGCTTGGAAATGCCATTAAAGTTTGTAAAACTCTTAATTTATGATGTTAATGAAATATGGATTTATGTATGGATTTGAAATGTGAATTATGTATGGATGATGGGAGTTGAAATTATATATAATTGAAGAAGTTATTCACTTGAGTTGATAAATCTTGAGCATGAACTATTGTTATATATATAAGTGAGGCACTATGGAAAAGAAAGATAGAAAGTATGAATCATGAGATGTTGTTGAATATGAAGAGTCAAATAAATTGAGGTTGAGAGTTTGATGACTTCCAATTGGTATTTGAATTGTTATAAATGATGTTGTAATAGAAGAAGTGAAGTTAGGAAAATTTTCAAGTTTTCATAGGGGTAGTATTTGAATTCTGACTTCAAAGGAAATTGTGGAATAATTTAGGTAGAACTGGTTAAAATGGTCTTCGTGAAAGTTTTAGATATGGAAGTCTTCTTTCCAATGGTCTAATAACGAACTCAATCTGACATCTTTGGTGAAAGTTTTGGCAATTGCTCCAAGACATGTTACTGCATGATTGAGGGTATAAACATGTTTGAATCTTTTGGTCATAACTTCCTCATCCAATCCGAACTCCAAATGACGTGATTCTTAAAGAAATAGATTCATATGACATATTTCTATCTCTCCATAAAAATATGTATCTTTTGGAGTTTATTTGAAAAAGTTTGATGAAGAGAAAGTGAGGGGTCGGTTGGGAGAGCATGATTAGGGTATGAACTCCCTTTAGCTTTTTAAGCATATCTTGATCTATAGAGCTCTAATTAAGATGGTTCTTGATTCAAAGCAAACTAGAAACTTAGAGATATGATTTCTTTGAAGAAGTCAAATTGAAATTCTGGTTTGAAGATTTCCAAATTCTGTTCACAAATATAAGAAATGAGTTTGATTATAGTGATTGATTTGTATGGGCACACCATTGAACAAATTGTGACAAATTTTTTTTTGGAATGTTATGAGCAAGAAGATGAACGGATGATGGCTAATGAGGGTTCAATGCAATAACTCTTCAAGGTAATATGCATGCTTAAGTTAAGTATGATGATATTTGCAAAAGTTGGGTTTCGAAAACAGGACCTAACATACTGTGGTATCAAAGCAAGCATTTGACTCTGGAAACAAGCGGGGTCTAACATGAGTATAAGAAAAAGATAAATTGATGATGGTTAAAGAGATTACAAGGAACCACGCTCAAGTATTATGGTATTCTGAAGAGTTGGGTTCCGGAAACAAGCGGGATCCAACATGCTTCACCTATGGAGTTTTCATCTTTGTCTTTAGAAAACTCCCCTTTCACATGGAACACCTTTTCTTCATTTCTCTCTTATGTTCAGTTTAACCTTTTCTTATGAGCTTAAAATGAACTTATTAGTTGATAAAATGAGTGCTTAGACATATTAAGAGCTTCCTAAATTACCACATCCATAATATTAAATCTAGAGGTAAAACTTATTAATATTTTGGCAACCAGATTCTGATCAGTATTTTTTTCTCCATAAGACTTCATTTTATTAACAATTACATTTGCCCTAGATAATTACTCTTGCACAGACTCATTCTTTTGCATGCTCAAAGTCTCAAATTCATAACAAAGAGATTGAAATTTCATGGTAGTTACTTTCTCTAAGCCTTTAAATTCCATTTTAAGTGTTTGCTATGCCTCCTTTGAAGTTATTGTAGATGCAATTCAAGAGAATATGGAGTCACTTATTACCTGTTGAAGAAAAAATAAGGTCTTTTCATCTTTCTTCCTATTTTCCTTTAATGTTTGTTGATCTTCTTTATTCGAGTCTTCAAAACCATCCTCAACCAATTCCCACAACTCTTAAGATTTGTAGTGGGCCTTTATTTTGATTGCCCAATACTTATATTTTTATAATTTACCCCTTTATGTGTTTCACACAAGAAGAATTGTTGAGTTCCCTATTTAGATTAAACCTAGAAAGGAAGGAAAAAAGAACATCTTTTTTTTTTTCTCTCTCTCTCTCTCTCAAGCTCTAATACCAAAAATGATGGAAAAAGGGTAGAAATATAAACTTTACAATGAATAAAATATAAAGACAGAGGGAACTCTTTTAACTCATTACATCATTGAACAAAAGAAATGCCCATAAACAGGCTTATACATAACTAAATGAAACTAAAAATTAGCAATTAAAATAAGTAGTGGGCATCATAGTCCACTTACTACTACCATAAAGAAAATACTACTAAAATATCTCAACAAATTAACAGCTCATTCCCACTAACTCACTAGTCCTCAAATAAAGGAAAAAACAAATAAATAAAGCTTTGAAGCATTTAGTTAATAGAGAGAACCATCGAGCTGATTGTTTAAATTCACCTACAAATCAAGGAAGTCAAAGCAACCAAGTTTGGCTAAGGCATCAATTTAGGAACATTTCTACATTCATTATATTCCCACATTTAGAGTATGTATGAACTATAACACTTACAACAATGGAAATATCAAATCCAATTTTAGTTATGTACCCATAAACACGTTTAGAAATCGAAGAAGGATTCAATCTTAAGCACAGTATAGTAAATACTAAGTATTTTTTTATTTAATTTCTTGAAAACTAAAATCGCTTAAAATTTATAATGTGATTAATGTATAAAACATGGTAAAGTATAAACGTAAATCATACTTTATTATGTAACTTAATTCTTTTTGTATTATTTTTCTCAAATTGATTTTGAAATTAGCTTATTACAATCACTTTAAATGTATACGTGTCTAGCCTCTAGGTATCTATATGAATATGCTGAGAGAATGATACAAGTAGTGTAGAAAGGGATAGGTAAGAAGCACTATCTCCTCTAGAGATTGAGCTTATTTATAATAAGGTTCAGAACGTTAAGTAATTTAATTGAAATATTTTAAGTTAAGTTAAACTTTAATTAAAATTAAAATTAATTCTGGTTAAATAATGTTAGTCCTTAATGGCATCCAAGAGAGGGGTGAATAGGCTGTTTAAAAAATTTAAGAATTTTCGAACCAATGAACTCAATTAACAATGATCAATATAAATGAGAATGAAGAGATTACTTAATATAAATTAATCAAAAATTGAATAATAAGTTAGAGAGAATATGGAAGAGAAAATACAAACTAATTTATAGCAGTTCGATAAATAATTTTTACGTATGTCCACTCTCAAGGCTCTTCCTAGAATTCCATTATAATTCTTTTTTCAAAATGAAGAATACCTTTTGTACAATCTTTTATCGATAAAGAGAAACCTTCTCAAACTATTTTTCTAAGGTGAAGAGGAACCTTAATCCCACTTGGAATACTTTCAAGTACAATTTCTAACACCACAGCAAAGGATTACAACTCAAAATTATCTCATTTATTCATTTGATAACTTTAAAAAGGTTCACTCACTTTGATGTTTTAAAAGGCTCACCAATACATCAACAAATGTTATAGCAAACTCATGATATATCAAACTTGACAACTTTAACCTAAATTGATCAACCACCAACCCATATAGGTAGACCAATCACCTAAAAAATATGATTTTAACAGCTTCAAATTCTCAAACTAATTAGTTTAATGCAATTATGATTTAAACACTCCCCTAAATGTTACTTAAAGTTTGTTTGAAAGATCAAGAACAATTTATAATAAAACCAAAATCTTTAATGCCTCTTAGTAAATGGAAAGGCTTATGCAATGAAGTGAAATGAAATGTGTATGCATGGTAAGTCTTTTAAAACATCAAAGTGAATAAAAGAAATTACAATTACAAACTAAAAAATGAACTTGATATGCCTTGTATCTTCATTTCGATGGTTGAAAACTTTAACTTCTCTTTATCAACTTCATATGCTATCTTCCTGAGTTTATGACTTCATTTGTTCTTATATTGCTTTCCATAAAAAATAATAAACTCATTAGCAATAATTATGTTTTATTATCGTCAAAATACCGACTAGAACCTCCTTTGGCTAAACAAATACTAACTAAGGCCAAGTAAGAATCAAAATCTCATATGGGTCAAATATTTCATATTTAATCCTAAAGTTTCTCAAATTTTATAATCAATATCTTTTTCTCTATTCAACCATTCTTTATGTGTGATTCATTAGGTTCTTATATATGTTGACAATGAATATACATTATAACTTTAAATCATATTTAGGATTAGATAAATTAAACTCCTTTAATTTATCTTTGATTCTCTAATTAAATAACTTATATTCGTAGATCAAGTTTAACGTCCAGCAACACTTCTTGACCACCCAAATATTATGAATGTCAAAATAATTTTAAACAAACCTTTTTGTGAATGATTTTTTTTTTGTATAATTGAATTATTTCTACATATAATGTTTTGATTTGACATAGTATATGGAATTAATGTCTATTCTATTTGATTTCAATCATGTTAGTTCTTTAATATTAGTAGTTGATTCAATTAATGTCATTTAAAAACTATTTTCAAAGTTTCATTCTACTTTGGACAGAGATTATTTCAAAATCAATAGTAATTGAGAACAACAGAACATTCTCCTTAATCACTTTGGGGTGATAAATCCTATATTAATCACTCAACTACCTCTATATAATTCATAATATATTTAGTGGCTACTGATTAAACTACCTTCAAGTAAGATAAGTCATAAGCAATATCAGAACATAATAATCCTTATATGACAATTTTCATAGACATATAAGTAATATTCTAAATGGAATTCTTAAATTTGATCGGTCAATAAATTTGTTCTCCAATAAGCACACACATATTTGTTTGAATATCTTCATACTTTGATATATGAGATTAACTACTTCTTTTATAAATTTGAAACATAATGTGTACTAGTCTTTTTATACTATATTATCATCCAATATTAATATAACAATATCTGGGAACAATTTAGGGATAATACATAAATATAATATGAATTTCATAATTATGATTTCATCTGAATTTTATTTATAATGCATATTTATCCAATAGACTTTATCTTATACATAAATTAATTAAATAAATATACATAAGATGAAAATATCTTTAATTAATTAAATCACTAAAACTATAACCAACCAATTATATAAACCAACACTCGTTTCTCAAGCTGGTTTATAGTATGATGAGCACAAGCACTTAAAACCCAACAAAAGTAAAGTCCATTAGGCCTAATCCCCTACCTCAACAACTTTACAGATAAATCAGAACTCTTTTGTCTCCTCCTATCCTCAAAGTCCCTATTAATCATTATGGTCCAAGTTTGTCAGATATGTGTCTTACTTCTTATATGCTTCCACATTTACCATATATGTATTAGCGAAAATAGAAATAAAATAAAATTGGAACAGTTTATTTGAAATGCAAGGCGTTGTGAGAAATCACTACCTTAAGTCGAAAATTTCCCCTCTACGGTGCAACAGGACAATGGATCCCACCCCAGGGTTAACTCATTCTCCACCAACTTTGGTGCACTCCAAAGAGTAGTAGGAACTGTCTTCATGACTGACGAAAAGACAAAATAGTAGAGGGAGAATGCAACAGAAAAATGTACGTCGTATGAAGCAATATGTGAGAAGCAAGACAACAGAAGAAATGTGTAAAATGTTGTATCTGGAGAAAATCAAAAGCATGATAGTTAGAGAAGAGAAGAAAAAACACAAAAGAACAAACGAGTGTCTCGTATATATAGAAGGAGAGGAGAGCTTCATATGTTGACTGGTAATAAAGACATTAAAATACATTAATGTCTTATGGTGAACGTTGCATAATAATGGAGGTAATAACGTCATGAAAGCTATTGATAGTAAAAAGTAAAACGTCAGGAATGTTAATAATAAAAGGAACGAAAGTTATGGTAACTGATAAGCAAATGTTCCAAGTTTTGGAATAATTGCCAACAATATGTCAATAATGCACTCCAAACTACTTCATTTGAATCCATATGACTCTGAATTTATTTCCTATTTCATAGACTTAGAACTATTGTTGAAGTAACAAAAGTACTAGAAACTATAAACTTATTCGAATTTAAGTTCTCACATATGTTCACCATTTTTTGTTAACTCTATAGCTTCATTAGGCTAATCATATCCCATATACCCTAAAAGTTCTATGTATTTATAAACCTTAAAACACCCTTTGAGAGCTCAATTTTAGAGACAAGACTAAATAACAAATAAGGAGATAGATGTTGAAGAATTTTGTATTTGATAGAGTATTGGAATTGCTTCTCTTATTCACTTTTGCTCATATAATATATCAATAACTTCTTTGAATCTTCAATCCTTATATAAGCGATGTATAAGGCTATCTTTGACATTTGATTTAAAGAAGCTTTTTAGAGAAAGAGGTTCATGGAATTGGATTTAAGAAGAATAATAAAAAGCAACCACCTTTATGAATGAAAAAAAGATGACAAACAAGACGATTTCATGTATAAAGGTTATTCAAAAGAAAAGAAGAAATAAAAAAAAGAAAAAAATTTGGTAGCTAAAAGTAAAGAATAGAATTAGAAATGGTTCATCCAAGTATGACCTGAAGTTTGATTAATTAGACGGCCTAAAGTTTAAACAATATTTATTTGAATCATTTTGGTATTTTAGCCAAACTCGTTTGGATTGATTTAGGTCATTCTAGTTAAGCTGGGTCAATCATCTCAAGTTTGAGTTTATTCTAAGATTTGTTTTACTCAAAATTTTATATATTAATTCAAATTAGGCCGAATTGGAGCTTATTTATCACCTATAGTTAAAAACAATTCTGAACACTCAAATTTATGATTCGATGATTTTAATATGTAAAATTTAAGAAAAATATCTAGATACAGTGTCATAGTTAAAAACAAATCAAGAGAATTTTCCATAATAAAAAATTAAAAAAGTCTATTACACATATTAATGTATTTTTAACAATAATAGTGACTAATGACTTGATTAGTTAAACTAAAAAAAATGTTAATTCTACTAATAACCTAAAAGAGAAAAAATAGACCGTAAATCATTTTTCAACACTCTCCCTTGATTCAAAGTTCCAAATGCCAAGAAAAATTTTAAATAATAGATTTTTTTTTAAAAAGACTTTGTCAGTTAGCCAACTACTTATAAATGTGAGAATAATTCAAAGTTATCTCTTACTTCACAAACAAATCATGGATAAAACGAGAATGAATATTGATAAGCTTAATCCTTTTAAGAAATGCTATTTTTTTTTTCAGTCATAGAGATTGTTGTTTTATGTATAAAATATCTCCTTTATTTCTCTTACTCTTGTTGATGTTGAACTAACACTCTCCTTAATAAAATGGCTTGACAAGTTACTAAAGTTTCTCCAACATACTCAACTTGTAAAGATGATGCCACATATTAGTATTTGTTTTGATTTCAATTGTGATTTTGATATGAAGGTAGAGATAACTTTAAAGTATTACAAAGGTAGCTAACTAATATATTGGCAAGTCTTTATCAAAAGAGAAGTTATGCTAATTTATTTGCTTAACATTTAAACCTTTAAATTAAGGAGGAATGTTGAAAAATGGTACAAAGTTTGACTCGTTTCTTTCGAGCTATTGGTAGCATATGTAACTTTTTTTAATTAGTCAAATAATTAATTGCTATTGTTGGTAAGACTACATTTATAGGCACACGAACTTTGTTAATTGCTTTACTTTGTTAATTGCTTTACTAGTTGTGTAAAATCTTTCTAATTTATTTTTCATAGATACAACCTTCACGTTAATTAATAGAGCCAATGTTTAGTTATCCAAACCATACCGTTATCTTTGTAATTTTAGATCTTTATATTGATGTACCCATATTGTAAATGTCATACCTTCAAGTAAATTTTCTTTTTACCAGCAGCAATAAGAACAAAACTTCCTATATATACCTTTATCTTATAATTTCAGACCCTTAATATTGAGATGTCATAACTTTGAATCATCGTTTTTATAAGAAGTAAGAACAAAACTTCCTATATTTAAAAATTCCAACAATAACATTTTGCTTTGGGTTATCTTGATATTAATAGTCAGCCTGATTTCTTATCTTTGAGAACAAAAACAATATTGTCAAATAATATGAAATATTCATCAACCATTAGTGACCTAACACTATAAATTGTATCCTAAATTGAGTTCAAATTAAGCATTACATAGAAATTTAAGTTTACTAAAGCTAGTTTCAATTCCTACCATACCTTTCCCTTCAACCTATATTTATTTTCCATTTTAAATGTGAATGTTCATCCTTTTTTGTCTCATTAAGCTCTTCAAATATCGAATTTGTGCTTGCCATATGATTTAAACAACATCTACCTATAAACTACAAATCACCTAACTTATGGTTAGTATTAAAATGAGCCATAAAAGCTTACTTTCTTCTTCATTCTCTATTGCAAAATTTATATTTTGGTCCTTAACTCATACTCCTTGCAATGATTATATTGAATGTTATTTTTGGTGTTTCTTTGCTCACTGGACTATCATTATCTTTCATATCTACCTTTGCCTCTTCCATTACCACAATCATAACCATTACTATAAAATCCTTCTCTTCCCTGACCTCCATTTGTTGAGCATCATCCTTCTTCAATTTTGCCGACTTCCTCCTTCATTTGAAATGCCTTTTATTTTTATTCTTTTCAAAAGTTTTATTAATTCTTAACTTATAAATTTAAAGAGATTCTATTAGTTCATCAAACAAAAGAAATGACAAATCTTTATATTCTTCTATGAAAATTACTTTTGAAGTCATCCTTCTAAATACCTTTTCAACAATGGTTTAGCTGGTAATATTCTTGCTATAATATTGTATTTTTTTACTGACTATTCTCTTAACAAAAAAATCAATATTTAATTCTCCACAATTTATGATCAAGATTTCAATCTCACTTTGAAGATTCATATTCTCACTATAATGATCTTTGAATCACTTTAAAAACTCCTACAAAATTGAGAGTACTTATTCTTATGAGCTTGTTGCTATGATATGTGAAAGGATGTCCTTATAGACAATCTAGTGAATAATTAACAACATTTTGGAATCATTTTTCTTATTTTCTCTCAACCTACTTTCTTTATCAAAATTTATAGACCCATTCTTTACTAGGTCCCTATGATAATGAAATTTGAGGGGATTTTTATATGATTACTTTAGAATTCATAATCTTATCCCTTAAAGTTAGAAATGAATGTTTGTACAACATTTATTACATTGTAGTGGTTGCTCATTGTATTTCCTCTCTAGTATTTCACTTAATTCACATGTTTACTCTTTATTCCATTGAAGATAATGATTCAAAAAATTAAAATAGCGATTATATTTATCCTTTAATTACTTAGTAGGATTATGTTTTATCCTCTAGTTAGTGGGAATCATCAAATCCATGTTTTATAGTTATCAACATATATATTCATTTTTTAGTTTTAGTTAATTATTCAATTAAATAGTTATCTATCTTCTTATGCCATTCTTTTTATCTAATGTAAACTTATAAATAGGAATAAAGTACTTTTTTGTGCTAGAATAAAAAAAATCCTCTATTTCTTGTTCTATTTTCTATTCTCCCACTCTAACAAACTTTATTATTAGAGCCTAAATTGATTTTTCCAAAACACCAAATACAAATACCACCATTGTCCTCTCAAGTTAACTTATAGACACATTACCCTTAGCATAATTTGATTATTCATTTGATCAAAGTCAGCATCGCTCTCCTAAGGTGAACAGTTCAGTGAAGCAAACACAAAATTAAAAGAGTTTACTCATGGCAAGCAATGGTTCCATTTCATCCCAACCCCTTATTCCAAATTACGAAGGTGAAAATATCTTTAAATGAAGATTATAATATCTTTTCAAGAGTGATGAGACTTAGTGGAGAATGGGTTTAATAACTTGAAGCTAGTCAAGCTTGACCAACGATTATAAGAACTTCATAAAAATGATGCAAATGCTCTTTTTCTCATACAATTGACACCTAATGATGACATATTTTTCCAAATTTCATCAATTAGCACCTCCACTTAGGTATGAGAGATTCTAAAACAAGAATATTTAGGCAGTAAGAAGGTAATTGCTATCAAATTACTAACCCTTTGTTATATCATAATTTTGAAGCACTAGCTAAGAAAGAGACAGATTCTATGCAAGAATATTTGTGTAGAGTATCTAGAATTGTGAATCATATGAGATCTTATAATGAAACTATTAGTGATGAAACGACTATCAATAAGGTTCTAAGAAGTTTAGGAAGAGACTTTAATCATGTTGTTTCTCTAATTGAAGAGTTTAAAGATTTATCAACCAATACTTTTGATGAACTAATGAGCTTTTTGTTAGCTCATGAGGTTAGGAATAGTAGATCCTATGAAATAATTAAGGAGAAGGTATTATACGTAAAAGGTGAGTCTTTGTATAAAGGGAAGTTAGGAAAATTTAGAGGTTATGGATAAGGTAGAGGCGGCTTTCAAGGTAGTGATCATAGAAGAGGTAAAGAACAATCTTGTGAATAAAGGAAGTTCAAAAGTTCAATACAATTATACTATTATAAAAAATTCGGTCATAAAAGAATGATTATTGGACTAAATAGAGTGATGAGTAAAAGCAAGCAAATATTACATGGAAATTCAAAGAGGAGAGTAATTTATTTATGACTTATTATTTCATTATTGATGCTTTCAGTAGAGTATAGTTTATGAATATTGGATGCTTTAATCATATAAAGTTGTTCAAAGAACTTCATAAGTCATAAAGAAGTTTATCTTAGAGATAACATGTTAACTTAAGTGGAAGGGAAATGTACAATTGCCATCAAAACCCTTAAGGATAATGTAAAACTCCTCCATAATGTGTAATATGTTCCTAATTAGGTTTATAATTTGTTAAGTAATGGACAATTGATGGATGGTGGTTACTCTATTATATTTAATAAAAATTTTGTGTTCATAATAAGAAATAATGTCAAAACATAGTTAGCATTCCTATGACACAAAATAAAAAATTTCCCTTTAAAGTCTTTGGTATGAAAATTTCTACCTTGGTTACTAAAACTAGTGATAAAAAATTATAGCACTCATATTATGGGAATTTGTACGTGAAATTAAGGATTGAAATTGTTAAGTCAAAAAATGATTGTTGGGTTGCCTAAAATTGATGCACATGATTTCTATGAATGGCGTGTTTATAGAAAGCAAAGTAAAACTTCACTTCCTATAAATAAGTTTTGGAGAGCATCTATTTTTCTGGAATTAGTACATATTGATATTTGTGGCCTTATGAGTGTTAAGTCCTTTGGTGGAAGTTGATACCTTTTTCTATTTACCAATGATTACAACCAAATTAGTTAGGTCTATTTTTTAAAATTCAAATATGAAACTTGTCAGAATTTCAAGAAATTCAAGATGTTAGTAGAAAAGCAAAATGGTGTTCTATAAAGTCTCTTTGTTATGATTGAGGTGGTGAATTCTTCTTCAAATAATTTGATACTTTTTATGAAGAAAATGGCATTTGTAAGGAGTAGTCAGCACTATGCATGCCAGAGTAGAATAGAGTGTTTGAGAGAAAAAATCAAATGGTATTTGAAATGGCTAAAAACATGAAGATAGTCATTCTAAAGTAATTTTGGACAGAAGGTGTGGCAACATCAATGTATCTTCTCAACATCTCACCGACAAAGGCAGTTATGAATTGAACCCCCGTATGAAGCTTAGAAGGGTAGGAAGCTGAGGATAAACCATTTGAAAATTTTTGGTTGCATAACTTATGCTTTGATTACTTCTCGTCATAAACTTAATTAAAAATCAGAAAAATATATTTTTTAGCTATAGTCCTCAATCCAAAACATATAAGATGCATAATCCTATAAGTGATAAAGCGATTATCAGTAGGGATTTTAGGTTCAATGAAGAAGAAAAGTTGACCTAGAACAACAAAACTGAAGCACTGATAACACCTCAAGTTCTAGAAGGTAAACCTGAAACTCCTAAAATTGATCATCTAGAGCCAAGAAGTCTAATTGTTTAATCCGGGGCAGTACCTCATCACCCATTTGTTTAATCCGGGGCAATACCTCATCACCTATTAATCAATTCTAAATAGCACTTTATCTTCTTTAGCAAGCTTTTCTTCAGAATCTCCTTTAAAGAAATTTCGTTCCTTTAGTAAGAACTATTACACGTGCAGTTTTGCTTTATATGTTTTTGACCTTACTTACTATGATGAAGCTACAGACAGTCAAGTGTGACTGGATGTAATAAAAGAAAAGAAGAAGGCCACATTAAAAAAAGTTAGGAGTTAGTCGATCCACCAGAAGGTAAGAATATCATTGGGTTAAATGGGTGTTTAGAACAAAGTATCATACTGGTAGTACCTTTCAGAAGCACAAAGCTTGTTCAATCATTAAAGAGTACTAGTAATCGTGAGGACTTAACTTTGATTAAACATTTTCTTCAGTGGCTCACTTTGAAATAGTAAAAACTTTCCTAGCCTTAGCTACACAATTGAAATCGCTTGTATACTAGTTTAATGTTATAATTCATCTTCAATGCTGAAATAGAAGAAGAGATGTATGTTTCTAAGCCTCAAGGTTTTGTTAGCGATGAAAATATCAAAGTTTATAAGTTAAAGAAGGTTTCATATGGACTTAAATAAGCCCCATGAGCTTGGTACAACAAGATTGATTCTTATTTCTTAGAAAAAAGGTTTGAAAGAACTAAAAATGTGTCAACCCTTTATATAAACAAGCAAGGTTAAATTGATTTCTTAGTAGTGTCTCTTTATGTTGATGATATAATACTATTATTGCTGAATTTAAGTCTTGTATGATGAAAAAATTCAAGATGCCAAATTTGGCTTTGTTGCATTATTTTCTTAAGCTTAAGGTGAAACAATATGCTGATGGATTTTTTTTAGTGGAAATATGCTATTGATTTGTTAAAGAGGTATAATATGTTGAATTGCAAAACAGCTTCGACTGCTATAAATGTAAATGAGAAATTACAGTAATAGTATGGTGAGTATGAAATATTTTAGAAGTATGGTTGATGACTTAAATTACTTGAGTTAGTGAGAATCATCAAATCCATATTTCATAATTATCATTTTATCTTTTAATTAATCATTCTGTAAGTCTATAAATAAGCCTATAAATAAGCAACAGGTAGTAGAGTAATTTGATTTGTGCTTTAATAAAAAAGCCTCTATTTTTTGTTCTATTTTCTATTCTGTTGATCCAACATATTCACTCTAAGGATGACAATAGGTCGATCCATGGGCTTAGACTTATGTGTTTTTAATTGAGCTTGGACTGGTACTTTCTCAACTTAAAAGTAAATTAAGAGAAATTTACCCAACCAATAAAGCAATTAACAAAGTTCACTATAATCATTAGCATAATTTTAGTAATGATAGTAACTCGTGAGTAGTGACTAATTATTTGATTAGTTGAACTAAAAAAGATTCTACCGACAACTCCAAAGGAATGAGTCAACACTTCGAATCATTCTTTAACGACCTTATCCTCTTTTAGGAGAGTATGCTATGTGTTACATGGTTTTTATTAAACATTGGGTAGTTTTGTTCTTGAAAGCTTGAAATCACTCTCCACACTCTTAACTAGAACTAAGCAATATAATGAGGGGAAAGAAGATCAGTCCTAAGAAGGATAAAAGTAAAATTTATTGATTATGGGGAGGGTAATACAAGACTGCTAGAGGACATTAGAGAGGTCCTCGTCTCTCCCTGACACTGAGGTCACTCCCAATCACTATTCACTCACTCGATGATCTCCCCTACACCCATACCCCCTAACTATAAACGTTGTTGGTGTAATAACCTTGCCCAGTCAACATTCTAGAACTATGCAAAACAACAACAAACTTCACGACAATGATTAACATCAGCAAAACAACATTTATAATAAAATGATAGCGACATTCCTGGACCAGACTTCAAGGATTGACTGGTTTAGTTCCTTCTTCTTTCTGCGAAAATACACATTCCTAACAATAGGGCCTAGGCTTCTATCAATAATAAGTAATAACCCAACCACCGAGTTCAGTGATAGCTCTACCTCCTTCAATCCTTCCAGTGTCTCATCACCCCCACCCTCTTCATCTCCTTCAGCCTCACTGACCAGTAGGACATGCAATTCTTTGTTTCAACATCTACCTCCAATGTGTCATTTCTCAGCACATAGATAACAAAGCCCTGCTCCCGTTTTTTTGGGCTTTTAAGCTTGGATTGGATGAAAGTGGTTGGTTTTTAGTGTCGAACCTGGTGGGTACCTCCATTGTCTCCTTGAGACCACTAGGGTTTATAACTAATAATTCAGCTCATAATTGTTCCTTCAAACCATTGATGAATACTGCAGTTAATGTATCTTCCTCCAACCATCCTACTGTCACTGCCAGACATTCAAATTGAGCCTTGAACTCTGCTACTATGCCTTCCTGTTTGACTGCAAAGAAACGTTGTAGCATACTCCCTTCTCTCAATCCCTTAAATTATTGTAATATCTGAGACTTTAAAGCAAACCAAGAGGAGAACTGGGAATCTCTTTCCTCAAACCTTAATCATACTTGTGCTTCCCCTTCGAAACAAACTCCAGCTGCCTCGAGCTTCTATGATTTCGTCAACTTGTTTATGGAGAAGTAACGCTCGGCCCTAAAATCCCACGCTTCTGGCTCTTCTCCAGTGAACATTAGTGGCTCCAACTTCCTCGGGAAAAAGATCATTGTTCATTATCCAATTCATCTCCAGTGGGACGACAGGATCATTATCGGTATTGGTTCTCACTTCTTGCCCAGTCTTAGCATTACTATATTCGACTAGAAATTCTGAAGCAAGGGTTTGTTATTTCAGCAAGGCTCACAAACTCTGCTGTGTATCTCCAAACTTTGTTTTCTTAACTTTGATTCTTGGGCTAAGTTTGAAACAACCATCGTCAGGTATGTCAACTACTTCTTAAGTCCCAGAATCTCTGTCTCTAATTGATCTACTCTACTCTCCATCCTTGTTTACGTCATATCTACTCACAGGGATGTGGGCTATGATACAAAATAATAAGAACCACACTCTTAACCAGAACTAAGCAATATAATGAGGGACTGAGAAGGATAAAAGTAGAATTGATTGATTATGGGGAAGTAATACATGACTGCTGGAGGACATTAGAGAGGTCCTCGTCTCTCCCCGACACTGAGGTCACTCCTAATCAGTATTCACTCACTTGATGATCTCCCCTACACCCATACCCCCTAACTATAAATGTTGTTGATATAACAACCTTGCCTAGTTAGCATTCTAGAACTATGCAAAACGACAACAAACTTCACGACAACAGTCAGCATTAGCAAAACAACGTTCATAATAGAATGATAGTGACATTCCTAGACCAGAATTCAAGGATCGACCGATTTTAGTTCCTTATTCTTTATGCGAAAATACACATTCCTGACAATTGGGCCTAGGCTTCTATCACACTCTTATTGCATGTCTCCAAAAACTAGTAGTCACATAGTATCTTACTATTACAAAATAATGTATATCGTATGTAGCTGAAATTTAAAGTTTTGTAGTACTTATCTTTCAATAATACTTAAACAGACTATATACATAATCCTTTGTAGACTATTAACATTTTTGTCTGCATGGGACTGCAACAGTTTTATTCTCCAATTCTGAGGTTAGAGAACCGGTGTTTGATAGGTTCCCATGACTTGGCTGTCTCTTCATCACAAACCACATGCTTCAGTTGCCTAAGATTGATGACCGATTTTGGCAGTTCACATTTGGAGCAACCATTCATGTAAAGCTTTCTTAAACTCCGCAAGTCACCGATTCCGTCTGGCAATTTCCTGATGCTTAAGCAATCAGCAATGTCGAGAGTGTTTAACTTGTCAAAGCTCCAGATTGTGTCTGGCAACCCCAACAAATTTATGCAGGACCTGAGCCTCAACAACTGCAAATCCACTAGCTTTCCAATTTCTTTAGGCAATTTGGACAGCCTATTACAATATGTGATACTAAGTCTCTTTAACTTGACTGCTTCACACATACCAACAGGTAGCTCCACAAGGTTACTGCAGTAGCCTATATTGATCTCCTCTAGGTTTGGTAATCTGTCTGAAATCTGTATGTTGTCGTGGGAAAAATCCTGGCCCATGGTACACATAAACAAGGATAGTTTCTGCAGACTTTTTAGCTGTCCAGAGTTCAAAGTAATGGAAGGAATCAAAACCTGCTCCATTCTAATTCTTCTCAGTTTCTCAAGATTACTAAGAAGCTCAAAGTTAACGATTTCAGCATTTCCAGCTCCATAATTTGTAACTATCAGAGCCTTTAGATTTTCCATTTCTGTAAAACTGGGTAAAGTGTACTTCTTTGCACGAAAGTTCAGAATTAGGACCTCAACTTCTGGAGCTTGCATGTTGCACCAATTTGATGAAAATGTTTCATCTGCAAAATTGCCACATTTTTTATTTTTAAAAAATGATACGAGTTCTTTTTTTTGGTAACTCAAAATGCTGTTTAACAAACATCACCTACTTAATCTCATTATAAGTGTCACTCTATAGATTCAAGTTTTCTGAGAAGAATTTCTTTCATGTGACATTAATAACTTCATATCAACTTCTATCATTTTTTTTTTTATAATGAGATTAAGTAGGTGATGTTTGTTAAACAGCATTTGAGATCTCATGAAAATTTTGGTTACAACAGTTCAGATCAGCTACCTGTGGAGAAAGACAAAAGGCGGGCATTAAATGATGGCTGTTTTAGTTGGCACCACCAATCCGGAAATTTGCTATCAACTAAATCTACCACCAGCCTTTTCCTTTCTTCAATGGGATCCAAATTGCTCAGGTGGTTTACCATTCCTCTAAGAAGATCATGCTGCATGACAAAGTGGTCTTCATAGTAGCCCTCAATTTCACTTCCATCTTTCCTGTTGAATAGGAAAATACCTGTTGCTAAGAAAGAGATTCTTTCTTCAGGCTCAAAGACATATAGCTGCATTTCTCTCTAACATTATACGAGGTTCAAAAATATAACAAGATAAACAACCATGGTCAACCTGCATTTCCTCAAACTCAACTTTCGGGAAAGGCAAGAATCATACAGTTTCATTATCATAGTTAATCTAGCTCAGGATTAGTTTTGGTGAATCTGCTTTTCAAAGGTACCTCTTAAATGCGAGGTCAACCAGACTCAAAGTAGACAATTTATGGAGGTATGATGTCATTTCATCTTCTTCTAGTTTATACAATTCTGCCCATATATCAATAAGGGCTGTTGCAGAAATCAATTGGCCTTCAGGAAATGAACCTAAGTCCATGTAGCAGTCCTTGACAACCGTATCATCTAAAGCATCAAAGCTGCTCTTGAGGCATTTAAGAATTTCTTTGTTTGTTTCGAACAATGAACCACTTTTTGACCATTCCTTCAGTCTATTCCGCCAGATTGCCAGAGGTTGTCTACAAAGTGATCTTCCCACCACTTTCAGGGCCAGTGGAAATCCATTGCAGGCTTTTACCACCTGCAAATTGTTCTAATAAAATAAAGTTACCAAGTACCAACTCATTGGACATCAAACACACTGAAAGTAGCAACAGAGTCACCTCTGTAACTCGGTTTTTATACCACACCAATTGTTTCGGAAGATCTAGAAAAGGTTCTAATGATATTATAGTCTCATTCGTAATTAAAAAAACTGAAATGTCCAGGTTTTAAAGTATATATGCATTTTCGGATTGCAGATTGACCAAGCACCTTAGTCACAAGATCTTCGTCCACATATGAGCTCCCTACTTGTAGACCTGCCGAGTAGCAAAAGAGCTGCATGGAATCTTCGAAGTTCAAAGGCTCCAGTTTTTGAGTACAATCAAATCTTGGGAAAGTAGATATTGATGTCACCAAAAGCTTATAGTCAGGTAGCTGAAAACTGAAACTGTCAAGTAGAGAATCTGAACCAGGCCAAACATTGTCAAGAATGAACAATGTAGGTTCGGCTACATGCTTCAGCAGTAACTTCAAGCGGTTGAATGCATCCTCATCATCTTCAAACTCGGGAGCCACATATCCCATGTGCAAAAATATCTGCCTTATAATAGCCTTCAAGTTAGGTGTCTTTGCGACAGTAACAAAGCAGATATTATCTTTGAATTTTCCTGTCCATATAACATTTATCAAATTTTATAATGGATAGATCAATCCTTTAATCAAAAAGTGTTAAAGTATAAGATCACGTTTAGGACTGAATGCGAATTTTCACACATTAAAATTTAGATGAAGCTGATTGCTCTAAACCCTATTGTCAAAGAACACATTCTACTGTTCCAAAGATTCAAAATCAAAATCATAAAATGGTGTCACATAGATCGACAGATTCAATTATCTGATATCTTTTGAAAAGCTTAAACTTTATGATTTTCTGAGAGTAACGGAAATCTCCATAATCGAATGATGCAAAGCTGGTAACAATTTTCTGGAGTTAAACTAGCATTAATTTGTCTCTTGGTTTTTCTGGATCATCTTTTTTCTTCTTGTTTCTTTGTCGGACAGAATTGCTTGCTAAAGTTGCCAAACACAAGTTTCAAGCAGAAAGAAATTAGGAAAGACTAAATACTTCTATAGGTACCTTGTACTTGCTCATCTTGACAAAGTTTTTTAGCCAATGTCGTCTTCCCACATCCTCCTGGTGCAGACACTACAACCACTGATACACTCTGCTTAAACAGTTCATCTTTCAATTTCGACATTCGCATGTCTAATCCAACAGTAAACTCTGGTGGGTCAGGAGGAGCATATGGACGCAAAAGTGCAGTCTTGTCAGCTGAATTCAAGCGCTCAAGTTCCTCACGTATGAACTTGACATCCTCGTGAACTCCAGTCATCAACTTTGTTTGTTGAAGCAACATAACAATCTCACAGAACCTTTTAAGCGAGCTATCCAATCTAAGAAGCTTCCCAGTGTAACCAGATGCCATAAAGCAAATGCAACATCCATTGATTTGTGATAATTTTTCAACTAGCTCGTGGCCTCTCTTGATCTGTTCCCACAGTTTCTCCACCTCTTCACTTCCAAGATTGAATAACTTATTCAGATCTTTCACCTTTTCAACAACTGGGGTAATTGTTTCCAACGTTGTTTGTAACGTCTCCAAGGCCTGATCGAAATTCTCGGTGTTCTCCCTCGCATTAACCACAGCAGATAATAGCTGAGCAACTACTGCTCCAACAACTGCATCTGCAACAATCATGACCACTACTTCTGAATGAATCTGTGCACTTTTTAGACACCACAAATCCGATTACTGTTTGGCACTGGATTGGGGCTATTTGTGCTTTTACATTTTTGGTATATTAGAGCCCTCCATTCTGTTAGTTGTCCAAAGATAGTTTACTGGAGATCATTATTGGCTTCCAAATTTATCCTAATTAAGGATATTCTTCTGTTCATAATCTTGTACAAGGAGTAAAGCACATATGCTTTTCTCTAATACTTTTTTACAGAAACTAACTGTTTCTATATGCTAATCATGCCACCGAAAAGACGAAAGGGAAACAAGAAAGTAATGGCAGGGCCAAAGAAAAGAACCAATGTGATAAACAAACTTCTGCCAATTAATGCATGAATCTAACAGGAAGCTTGAACTGAAGGTAACCGACGCTGACGGACAAAAGTCCAAACTAAAGGACTAATTGTTCTCTTTACGTAGATATATTGCCTTTACAGAGTTGTTTTTACTTTGTAATATTGACTACTTTCGCCAGACACTGTTTTTATATTTTTAAAATTTCTTTTTTGACATTATTTTTGGAATAATTATTTTTATTTTATAACATAAGCATATTGGCGTAATTTTTTTATTTATGAATATATGATATAAATTTTTTATTTCATATAATTACTTTTAATTTTATAGCATATGAGTTTAATTTATTTTTAGGATAACTAATCATAAGATATCACTTTTAAGGATTTTTTCTCAATTCAATATCCAAGCTTTTAAATTTTTCAGTTGAGTGGCCAACTTTTAAAAACTTTGTCAGTTTAATTTAAAACGTTAGTTCTGTCAGTAATTTGTTGATTTAGATAATAAAATCTTTATTGTTCATGATATATATGTGTCTACTTGTATTTTTTTTAATCCTAGTCTAACAAATTAACAAATTATTAACAAAACTAATGTTTTTAACTGTAATGTTAAGGTTTTAAAAAGTAGGCAACTCAATTGACAAATTTTAAAGTTTGGGCACTAAAATGGAAAATTTCTAAAAAGTTGGACACCTTAGGATTTTTTATCCCTTTATTTTTATGACTCTATGAATTTTTTTAAGTTTTTCATAATCAGTTATTATTATTAAATAATAAAATTATTTGAATAATTAATATTAACTACTAATAAAAATTAGAATTATTATAATAAATTTTATAATAGAAGACTTAATTTAATTATAGAAAACTGAGAGACTATTTTCTAATTTTAGAAAATAATTTAATTTTGATATTAATTGTTGCCTATGCAGTAGTACTATAGTGTACCATTTTCAAAATTAGTACCAACTCATGTATGTATTTACAATGTTGGTAAGAAGAAAAATTAAAATTAAAATTAAAATTATGAAGAAGTGCTTTCTTTTACATGAATAAAAATTATAAAACTTTGTAAAGCAATATTTCAACATAAAATTACTATTTTTTATTATTTTATCTTTATATATTTTCTTTATTTGAGAATGATATACAATTAAAAACTTTTATGTCGTGTATGAAGAAATTTAATTAAATCTACCTATATATCCTTGTTTAAGCACTCTCGAAGAAGATTGTTAACATCTTTAGTTGGAGTATTGTTGAAACTCATGCCTGCGAAGGGTGCCCATAAACATGATTATCCCTTTGACAATACGAAGATAATGACCTTTTCTTAGTACTTTCTTATAATTATTGTGCTTGCATAAAATTATCGTCAATAAATTTGGAATAGTAACAAAATTTCAAATTGCATTTCTCATAAATATTTGTTGAAACCATTATTAAAAATAATTGCATATCACATAATAAGAATAAGAATAAGATTTTTTTTTTGAAAAGAATAAGAATTTATCTTTGAAAGTTAAAATAAATGTATTTAAGAACAAATACTCAAATGAAGATTGATACAAGAGATTGTCCATGTGATATAAGAGTTGCCATCTTCACTGCTTCCTTCTAGCCAATGGATTAATCCAAGTCTAATAGACTAATGATAATATGAATTAAGATTAAGCAACAAACATTGAACCACCCATCTTTCTGTCCTAAGTAAACTTAAGTTTTGTACATTTCCTTTAGTTACCAAAATCTCAATTATCCATAGAAAGAGTTGATATGTGATCTCCTCTAAAGTTTTTTTATCGTTGTTAAAGCTTTTAAAGTTATTTTTCAACATGGTGTATATGCAACAACTTAGTTCTAATTTGAATACTTTCAAATTCTCATAATTAGTAAATGAGATAGTTGACACCCATTAAATCATTGTAGATTAATTCATATTGAATTAGTTATTGTTGAGATTCTTTAACATTTATTTCTAAAATATAAATAAGTGAAGATTGATATGTGTTAATTATGCTATATTTTTTTGTATAATTTTGAGAGCATTTGACTTGTATTTAGATGATTTTTGTAAGATTTGATGCTTGAGATGGTTTATATTTTGTTTATTGGTCTTATTTTAGATTCTCAATGCAGAAAAGAATTTAAGTAAGATAAAGCCAAGTTGGAGAAGTTTTAGAGTTATTTTAGATGAGCATAAGTTGAACATAGTCTCATGTATGGCCTAAACATGACACCATGTTCTAACTCGTACAACTTATTAGTGCATTTTGCCTCTTTCACAACTTGACACATGAAGGAACATGGCACAAACATGATATCATGTTCCTCCCATGTTCCATCTTGGTGCATTTGGCTTCTTCAACAGTTTAGCCATATAATAAACATAACCTTAACATATTATTGTGTTTTTTCAACTTGATATAAATATGTTATTATATTTGTGGACTTCAGATTTGTCACGAATCAAACGGGCATGTGATGGACACGTAAAACCCAAAAGTCAAAGCCCTCAAATCATATGTAAGTCTGAATACTAGTGAAAAAAAAAACTAAAAATCTCAGAAAATAAATAACAACACGAGCACAAGCAAGTATAAACAAATTAAAGTACAACAGTGTTAGCGTACATTAGAAGAAAATTTTTCAACATACTACTATATCACTGCAAATGCTAGAGTACAAGTATAAGTGAAAACAAATGAAAAGCATACGTAGTTGTAATTGATGCTCATCAGAGTCACTACTGTGAATTTGGTGGTAGCTAACATGAAAAATAGAGTTGAGGAGAGTCAGATTTCACTAGTAAGCCATATTGCCTTACGACGCCCAATGGAAAGCTCACACAATATATAGTTTATACTAGTATAAAAACATATATATAATGCATAACAAATCACATGCAGTGCTCAATATATTGTTAAGAAGGAATATCTTTAGTACCCTAGTCTCCAAGGGTAAATCCTCACAATACTATACCTCAAATGAGCATCACCAACCGTCCAACCATACACTTAAATAGTTGGAAGGCTCTCTTAGTCTAAAGGTGTTGTGGGGAGTCAATCATTACCAACATATCAGGCCTCACTCAATAGGTCCAAAGTCACAATCACATCATTAATATACATATCAAATAAGGACTAGACCAAGAGCTAAGCATTAACTAGGAATGGTCTGTATCATATCTCAATATCATAGCATAATCATCTCTCATAATCAAATTGATCCGCATCTGGTCCTAATGCATACCCATCAAGTGGAACGTCCTAGAGATTTTTCTTCCTTCATAATCACAATAGAACACATCATCACATAGTACCAATATCAATCATTTAATTTCATAAAATAAGCACTCAGTTATGTAAAGACCATCATAAATGTATACAATATGCCATAGGTACCTAAACCCATATTATTACAGTAATATTTTGATAAGTCAATTTAATAACACATATTTTGGGTGTAATTATTGTTAAGGGTTTGAAATTATTATTCGGATTTAATGGAATTGTTCTATAATTGTTTACAGATGGTTTTCAACACCCTAAGGATGAAAAAGGACCAAAAAGGCGCA
>JAOQMQ010000194.1:20820232-20831134 GCA_027563845.1 Erythroxylum subrotundum
ATTCTGAAACAGTACAAACTATTAAAGAAAAAGTACGTAGAAAGTCTAAAAAATACACAAGAGTTAGAAAGAGAGAATGTCTACTTAAAGAAGCAAGTGGACGAGATAAAGAAAAAGGGAGTTGTAGATAGATCTAAAGAGATCAATCAGCTGAAACTAAGAATTAACAGCCTTTCAGCTGATCTAGCAACTTTTATTGAGAGTACAAGGAAAACGAACGATATGTTAGGGAAGTGTAGACACCCTAGTGATAAAACTAGATTAGGGTTTATTAAAAACCATATTTAGCAGAAAAAGAAGTCGATTCCTCATAAAAAGAAAACTCATCAGTCACATTTTCATCAGAAATCTCATCAGTTGCATCATTATCATACTATGATATATGCTAGAACTAACCCCAAAGGACCCAAGAAAATTTGGGTACCTAAAAAGCAAATAATATCTCCTGTAGATATCCTTCCTTGGAAGAGGTAGTAAGCACCATTGGTACTTGGACAGTGGATGCTCGCGACACATGACGGGAAGAAGGTCTATGTTCCTAGATCTTCAGTATAAGAAGGGAGGATCGATAACTTTTGGAGACAACCAGCAGGGCAAGATAATTGGAATCGGTAAAATCGGTAAAGATTCCTTTGCATGTATTGACAATGTGCTGCTAGTTGATGGTTTGAAACATAATTTGAATAGTGTCAGTCAACTATGTGATTCTGGTTTTGAAGTGTCTTTCAATCAAAATTCTTGTGAAGTTAAAAACAAGGATGGGTCTATATTCTTTTCTACCAAAAGACAAAATAATCTCTATAAAATCAATTTAGAAGATTTTCAAAATCAAAATATTTCTTGTTTTATATCAACTGAAGAAGAAAAATTGATTTTGCATAAAAAGCTAGGTCATGCGAGCTTTAAACATATTTCAAAGTTGATTAAACATGATTTGGTAAGGGGTTTACCAAAAATAAGTTTTAGCAAAGATTTCTTTTGTGAAAGTTGTCATAAAGGAAAACAAGTTAAAACAACGTTTTCTTCTAAAAATATGGTAACATCTTCTAGACCTCTAGAGTTGTTACATATGGATTTATTTGGTCCAACTAGGACATTAAGTCTTGGCGGAAAGAAGTATGGTCTTGTTATTGTTGATGACTTTACTAGATTTTGTTGGATATTGTTTTTATCACATAAAGACGAGTCTTTTAAGAGTTTTAAAGTTCTTTCCAAAAAGTTACAAAATGAAAAAGGAATGTCTATAGCTAGTATTAGGAGTGATCATGATGGGTGAGTTAAAATTCTTTCTTGGGTTGCAAGTTAAGCAAACCGAAGAAAAGATTTTTATCCATCAACAGAAGTATGTTAAAGAACTGTTGTCTAAATTTGATATGGAGAAGGTAAAACCAATGACAACTCCGATGCATCCTTCAAACCTTTTGTCTAAGGACGAAACTGGCAAGAAGGTGGATCAAACCCTATATAGAGGGATGATTGGTTCCTTACTTTATCTTACAACAAGCAGACCTGACATTTTGTTTAGTGTTTGTTTGTGTGCAAGGTTTCAGGCAGATCCTAGAGAGTCTCATTATATTGTTGTTAAAAGAATTATGAAATATCTTGTAGGTACCACTGATCTTTGCTTAATGTATGAGAAAGGTAAAGATTTCAGGTTGATTGGATACTGTGATGCGGACTATGCCGGAGATAGGATTGATAGGAAGAGTACGAGTAGAGGATGTCACTTCCTTGGCCCAAATTTAGTTTCCTGGTCAAGCAAAAGGCAAAGCTCAATAACTCTATCAATTGCTGAAGTCGAGTATATGTCTGCCGCAAGCTGCTATTCACAATCGTTGTGGATCAAGTACCAGCTAGAAGACTACTCAATACAAGAGGAGGAGATCCCAATCTTTTGTGACAATACGAGTGCCATCAATTTGTCGAAGAACCCAATTCAACATTCGAGAGTCAAACATATCGAAGTCAGACACCATTTCCTACGAGACTATGTTCAGAGAAAGATCATAAGTCTTCAGTTTGTTGAGACGAATTATCAATGGGCGGACATCTTCACTAAGCCATTGAGTGAAGAACGGTTCAAGGAAATCAGACGAAACCTCAACATGGTTATGTTATGTGACCAACCGTCTGACACGTCACAACCCAATTAAAAGGTTGTAAAAGTTAACGGCGACAGTAACAGTGAGTTACAGCTGGTAACTTCTATCACAAGGAAGTTTTGGAGGGAAAAATTCTCATAGTCTTAAGAACATCACCTATTCTAGAACACTCTTGATATGCCCTGACATCGACCTTTGAAGAATCCTCAGCAAAAGCTCTTTATTACTCTGTTCTCTCAACCTCAGTAACCAACTTTACTTTTGTAAAAGAAATTTGTGCATTCAGTCTTTCACCAACTACAGAAATAAATGAAGCCAGCAATGATTTACGGAAGACTTGTTGATTTTGAGTCCTTGAGGAAGGACAACATGGACATTAAACCAGAGATTTTTGCAACCGGGTGGCGAAATTTCTTTCAAGTTCGAGAGACCGTATACCAGAATGAAGTTTATGACTTCTGGAAGAATATGGATATGGTAAACAATACTATTGTATCAACAGTAGATAGACTGTCCATTGTAGTGACAATGAAGTCGATCGAGAAGGTCACTGAGTGTCCATCTGCTGGAGAGAAGCTCACAAGCAAAGCTAGATGGATGATGCAGGCTAGCATGAAGGAGATTGAAATCAATTGACAGTTGTATGGAAACAACGATCCGAAGGAGAAGAAGGCCTCAAGTCTTGTGCCAAAGGCTAGGGTCTTACACTCAATTCTTTTCTATTGTGTTCTACTGAGAACAGGATCAAGGCATCTGGTGACAACCTTAGATGAACAGTGCCTATTTTATCTACTTAATCGCCAACCTGTTGATTTATCATTTCTTATTTTCCACTATATGGTAAAGACGAAGAAAAACTTGAACAGTCACCCATATGGAATGTTGCTGACAAGGATATTCATAGATTCTGGAATTCTTCTGGACAGAGGAAACAGAATGAAGCTGAATGTCAAGAGCGTTATCAATTCCACAACGATTGGTAAAATGGGCTTGAAGAATATGGAGAAAGAAGAAGCAGATTCTAAGACAATAGCAAGAATTGAGGGGGAGCATGCCAAGAAGGGAACTCCCACGAGAAATTCAAAATCTCAACCCAATGAGAAAATTCCCATGATTGGAGAAAAGAAATCATCAGATGAATCGATGAAAGATAAAATGATTTCTCATAGAGAAGGAAGCCCGGTGCAGTATATAGAGAAGTTATCCTTAAAGAGAAATGGGGAGACACTTCTATCAGAAATACCAAAACAAGCAAAAAGGTCACCCAGAGTACGAACCCTACGTTAGTAAGAGGAGAAGAAAACCAAAGAGCTTATTCAAAGTGAAGACTCTGAGAAGAAAGCACCTTAGGCAACAAGGTCCTTAGTCTCAATTTTAAAGGAAGATACAGCCAAACTGGCTAGAGAGACTAAGATTAAAAGAAAATTGGAGTTTGAGAAGAAGAAACCGCAATCTCAACAGACTCCAAGACTGATTGAAGAAGGGAAAAAGCAGAAAATCGGTCAGAGGAAGAGCACTCCCACTGTTGTTCAGAAGAAGAAGACAGTTGAACGCAATCCAGTATAGGTCAATACCTCTCAACCTTTGAGAAAAGATGATTTAAGAATAGAGGTTATTGAGAAAGTTCAACCTGTAAGGAGTAGCACTTCGATAATCATCAAAGAATCCCCAAAAAGGTCAGTAAAGGAACAATTACAACCAATATTGGTGAATAGTAGTACAATGCATCTGTTGAATGACAATGAGAAGAGTATGTATGGTTTTCTGAGAGATAAAGGAACCAAAGCATACCCTACACAAATGTCAAGACAAAGGTACACTATTCTTTCAATTACAAACAGAACTACGATTAAGGTTGTGTCTGACTTTCAACCAAGGCCTTACATTGTTCGCAATGATGATGAGGGGAAGAAGAAATTGTACCCCGAAGGAGTATTGAATGATTTGACAGATGATCAGATTGAAGCTGAAGTGAGGGACATAGATGAGGCATGTTATGCAGTCCAGATGAAGGGAACCTATGTTACCCACTACATTTCGAAAGCTTCAGGAAGCAATTGTGGTCGACGAACCACTGAAGACTCCTATCAGGTAGTTGGAATAATTACAGAAGGTCAATACAGATCCGTAAGGATTGGAGATATCAGCTACTCAATCGAGACTCTTGTGCATATGATTCTGCACATTAGGCCACTAAGTACTCTGTCTTCATTCGGAGATGTGCTACACCTATTTGGAAGAAAAGTTCCACGACTAACCAACCCTGATGACTTCAACCTCCTAGAGTCAAACCTATCTGTTCAACCTCTTGCCCTTGTTATAAGTGAAGCATTTGTTCTGTCTTTAGACGCATATAGCACCACTATTGCCTATGAAGAAGAACCACAGAAGGATGATGATCGACCTGATTCAATAAGTGACTTACAAGAGGAAACAGAGATGATCAACACTATACACAACAAGGGCAGGAGGTTGAACAGATAGGTTTATACTGCCCTTGTTATAAGTGAGAGTGTCGACACAGCAGATTTATACTGGTTCACCCCAAACTGTGGGCTAGAAACAGAACTTCTTCTTCTTCTCTTCTTCCTTCCTTTTGGGGTGAACCAATATAAATCTGTTGTGTCGACACTCTCACTCTCTCTCAACTTTGAATTTTTAATCTTACTGTTTTCATACGAAAATTTAGAAAATATTTTACAATATTGATTTTCAATAGTTTGAGAAAAGAACAAGTTTTAAAGAAATTGTTAAAAAGGGGATCAGTGAAAAAGAATACACAATTCAACCCCCCCCCCTTCTTGTGCATTTGTATATCGATTATTAAGTCTGTATTAACGTGTGATTCACTTCAAGTTGTTCATTTCCAATAACCATATTAGCCATAAAAATTCTTGATCTATGGTTATCCAAAGTTGTTACTGTTATTTCATTCTTTCCTTTCATAAGGTTAGGAGTCAAAAATGTTTGACCTCCTAAAATCATCTTCCTTCTAGTACATGATTACGTATGTCTCTTTAAATGAGATGTTTCACCTTTCGAACCACTTGAATGCAACTTTTGATAATAATTGCACTCTGCTTTTTCAATTCCGTCGGTCGATATAATCTTCTTAAAGTGATTCCAAACTTTACTTTATGTTGACTAACTTGAGTTCTAATTGAACTTTTATCCTCACTTGATGTCAAAATAGAAGTTTCTCCTTCTACCTCCGATACTAGATTAGAACTCTCAACTGAAGAAATATGCTCATTCATCTGAACAAAAACATATAAATACTTGAGGTTAGAAATAAAAATGTATTAGGAAATGACACATTCTTAATCAAAATACTTTGCCTACATTCTAGTTAAAATATTCCATATAAAACAAAATGTTCAAGAAAATTAAAGAATGTCCAAACTTTGAATATGCTAGAATGTCCAAGTAAGTTAGGTTGATCATTTAGAGGATTAATACAAAGATGATAAAGGCATTAACTTCATACTCACATGCACATTATAAGATATTGCATCAGTTATGGTTTACCTTACAAGAAAGGTGATAAAGGCAGGTTGATTAGATATATACAGTGAATTCGTAGGAAATTTGGATGTCATAAAGAATACTTAAGATTATATTTCAATCTAGGATTAAAGAAAGTTCCTTGGAGTTCCAAAAAGTAGCCTACAATGACACTTTCACTAATAAAAGCAAAATATGTGACTGTCACTTTTGATTCTTGCCAAATGACATGGATGAGAAAAGTAGTCACAGAGATGGGAATGGAGTAGAAGGAAGTAACACTAATGTATATTCTTCAACCATTAAACTTTCAAAGAATCATTTGTTTTTTTATGGAATGACCAAAGATATCCATGTTAAGACATAAATTTTTACAAGATTTGGCGGAAGATGGTGGTATAAAATTGTTCCATTATAGCACAACATATATATATATTCACTAATTTCCTGAAGACAACTTCATTTAACAAGATTGGAATCATGATTGGAGTTTGTACCATCACAGATGTATTGCAATTAAGGGAATTTAGAAGCTTTAAAATAATCTTAAGAGAGGTAAATAGAGCAGTAGTAGTTAGATGTAGTAAATGTGTTTTGTATCCAGCACAACATTAAAAATGATAACTAAAGATTAATAAAATAGTTTAAGATATTTTATTTTAAATTAAGTTTGTTATTCAATTTCCTAACCTTTAGTCACAGGATGTATCTACAAATATGATATATGTTTCTCAAGATTAACTTCATACTCATATGCGCATTATTGCTACTGTCAACTATCCAATAGCTAATGCAAATCTTATAACGTTGTCAATAATAGGATGAGTAGAGCAACTGTCTATTTATCATGTGACCTAGAGGCTTACTTGATAAATCTCCATATTTACAAAAGCATTAATCTCGTTTTTCTTTTGTTTCAATCTTAATCATCCTCTATTCATTCTTCTAGATGTACAAAACATCCAAAGACAGAGTGCCTTTTGTATCACTCCTAATCATGATAAACAACTTGTCTTTAACTTATGATTATTACAGAAATATTAACACAAGAGTATTAATATTACTACAATAATATTAGTACTAGTCAAATTTTGCTGTTCAAACTAGAATCCTTAAATATGTATACATCATTCTCTTTCACACTGCAATATACAATTTACAAGCTTCAATGACTTTGAATAGGTATTTGAAATGTGAAACGTAGAATAACTTACAAGAGTAAAAAGATTGAATATAAATAAGTTTGAAGGATATAAGGGGCATTGGGAATATATACTGCTGACCTCGAAAGCTAAGCCGAAAGAAGTATGAACTGCTAATACTAACCCGGGGTTAATAAAAACAGAAGATCAAAACAATAACGTAGCAAGAAAGATGGTTTGAAGTGTGAAATTAGACACGTTAATATCTGTGGCATTTCATTAATAAGTGTGAAAGCAACTGGGTCACTGGGTAAGACTGTGACTGAGAGGTCGGGGGGGACGAAGGGAGATGGAGGCAGGCAGGAGGCTGAGGGGCGAGCGTGCAAGGGAGGGAGGCAGTTGGGCTGGGTGGCTTTCGTTTAATGAGAGGCAAAACAATGTCGTTTTTGCTTGCAAAAAACGACATCATTTTATCTTTTGTTTTATTTACTGCCTTGTATCTTAAACGACGTTGTTTTATTTGTGGCTCTGGGTAGGCCACGAGCCACGGATTGGCTGCTCGGCTCGAGCCATGACCCTAGCCCAAAATTTGACATTCTTAATAATCAATAGATATAAAAAAATTTTGATGTTACATATTGGCAAATAGTTAAAAAGATTCTGAAGTGATGTTGGTTGATCTTTTTTTTTTTGTGCAAGGGAAAGTAAAACAAACAACCCAGAAAAAGGGGACTACTGACGTTCAAAAAGAATGCCAAACTACAAACCAATGCCAACCTCCGGAGGAGGAACGTCCAAAAACTGAAAGGAGGTAGAGGAACGACTACCCATTTTTGCAAGCTTATCAGTGACTTGATTGCCTTCGCGTAGACAATGATGTTGGTTGATCTTTAAATATAGGTAAGCAAAATGTAATCACGGCTATGCCTTTATAGTTAGAAGTAATGTTACATTGTAGTGGAACAAAAAGCAAATTCGTGTCTTGTCATTCATTATAGAGTAATAGTATATTGTATTCAACATTGTAGTGTAAGAGGCTATTTGGTTGAGACAATTCGTAGAATTCTTAAACTTGATAGTATACTTAGATTGGACAATATAACAGTAATAACTTATGTAAAGGTTTTTAAGTATTATGGAAGGTTTAAGAACATTAATCCCAAATATTTGATTGCACAAAGTCATGAAATTTTTATATATTTTTACACAAAAAATGTTAGTTGATCATTTTAACAAAACATCTACTTAAAGGCATATTTGAGAGACATATTAGAAATTTAGGAATGTATAAGAATTAAGATGTATAAGCACATTTAATTAATGCATTAATAAATTAAATTATTTTTAGTATAATTGTGGTATATGGTAATTAACTCACTATTAGGCTTAATTGACCGTCTAAAATGAACAATTGTCTTATTATTTTTTCTGAGCAAATAAGATGGGATGATAAGTTACATTCATATTTGAATATATAAACTAGAAAAACTATTTTTGTGAATGAAAATTAGTTTAATTTTTATGGAATATCACCTTAGATAGAGTTAAGATCTAGAGTTAAGATAAGGTAGATTTTGACCACTACTTTTGTGTTGTAAGTCTTCCTTGAAACAAAGTACAGTAAGACATGTTTTAATTACGGAGAACTGACCTAATTACAATAGAATTTTGTGGAAGAGATAAGCTCAAGGTAGGCCATTTCGTGTTCAAAAACCATCATTGATCAACGTAAACATGATTTGATTTGTCAGGAAAGGCCCACCTATTCGATATGAGCTCAAGGTGGGGCAACTGCGTATTCAAAAACCATCAAATGATCAGCATAAACAATGATTTGATTTTGTCAGGAAAGGCCCACCTATTCGGTGATTAAACGTTTAGATACTTTAAGCCCGTTTGGCCACGAAAAGTAAAAATAAAATTATATGATTAAACAAAAAAGTGAAAAAGGCTGAACCATGAACCGTTGATTTCCACTTTTTTGAAGCATTTTCTTTAAAGTCAGGTTGAGTCAATCTAACGTTCTTAAGATGTGATTTTATATTATATAAATTAACCATAATTATTGATAATTCAATATACTTTAATATACTTTTAATTCTATAATACATTTAATTAAATTGAAAGATAATTAATTTTAATTTTAATGTACGTCCCACTCGGCATTCCCTTAATTTTTAACAAATACAATGAAAAGAAAGTGATATACTATTAAAAAGAAAGTGATATACTATCAAATTAAATAGATATTTATAATTATTGATAATTACAAACAAATTGACATATAATATTGATGAAGTGAATGATTGAATGATGCCAATGAGATAATAGAAAACCAATAATGGCGATTAGGATTTAGGAAGGGACCTGGAAGGTAGTGCTCCTTGCTGATTTTTATTTATAATATTTCAGTCCTCGAACCTGACAAAAGCATAGACTTTGAATTCGATTTATTCTTGACTTGGTTAGTCTCCCTTATATAATCGATCTTTTATTGACATTAAAGAAAGACTAAATTTATGTTTAATTGAGATTACAGTAGTAAAATTTTTCTTTAGAATTTTTTTGAGAAGTTTTTTTTTTTTAAAAAAAGTTAGGTACATTAGGCTATTTGACAATAAAAACCAAGGTAAACTTTTAGGAAGTGCTTGGTTAATGAATTTGAGAAAAGGTTAATGTGTAAGAAATGAAAAATAAGTGGTTGGTTGTTAATTATGATTATAGGGGTAATGGTTTGATATCCTACTTTGAGGGAATCTTCCATATCTCTCATTTAATAGAGGAATGAAACTCATTCCTTAGTAGAGACTAATTTTTTAAAAATATTTGTAATACTAATAAATTAGAATATAATTAATTAAAATAATAATATTAATTAACTAAGTACATTATAATTAATTATAATATAATTCAATAGTTAATTAAAATATAGTAATTAACTGATTAAAATATAATTTATTCATTAATTAAAATTGTAAGCCACGTGCGGAGACAAATTGGTACTTAGAAGAATGGACCCCGCCACCACTATATTATCAATCTTAATGAAAAAACTATGTACTTTGAGGGAATTCTTAATAAAAAATTTATGTAATTTGAGGGAATGCCTTCATCAAGCCTATAATTCAAGTTACACTAGTGAACGACCAGACCACTGAAATTTCTTAAAGCTACTCCCATGTCGCGACGCCCGTCCATAAAGTCAACATCGACGAAACTGCCTCCATTCACATTCATAAAATGATTGAATGTTGAAGTTGTCCGTTAACGTCTCGTTTTCTTGAATTATTTATTGTTTTATACGATCCAAAAGCAGCACCAGAAAGCTTTTATCCTTAGTTCGCGGAGAGAGGAGAGTGACACAGTGGTTCTGTTATCTTTCCATTTTATGAAACCACCCTCAACTGTTGATCAGTGGATTTGGTTTCTGTTACCAGGTTTTACGTTATCCTAGTGAAGAGGGGTTTCTTTCTTTTAGGGAAGTTAAGACTATGGCAGTTTCACTCATAGCATCTTCTGCTACTGGAGCTGGACTGGAGTTGCTTTTTGGTAGCTTCTTAGATCTTGTTGTAGACGTGACCAAGAACAACATTTTTTTCCAGCCCACCTTGGAGCGTTTGGAAACCACGTTAAAATCCCTGCAGCCAAAGATCAATCAAATCGATGCCCTCAACTTAGATATGGGTCGGCCTAATGAAATTGACGGTCTCAAAGCACTGATAACCAAAGGCCAGATGCTGGTTACCAAGTGCTCAAACACCAATCCGTACAATTTTGTCAAGAAGCCGAAATATACCGAAAAGCTTCTCAAGTTAGAGAAAGAAATTCGTAGTTACATCGACATGGTTATGCAAGTTCAGCAATCTGTAGACCAGAAAGAGACACTGTTTGTAGTGAAACAGATCGGTCTCGGAGTGACACAGATAATCGAGCATTTCAAGCAGTTGAGTTCCATTAGATCAAATTCTGGTTCTTTTAGTAGAAGCGGGTTTATAGGTGTTTGCTCACCCCCCGGACTCAAAGGAGAACCTGTTGGATTAGAGGCTCCACTGAAAGATATGAAGAGAAAGCTGCTTGAAGATGAGGTTCCATTGATTGTGTTATCGGCTCCGGGAGGATGTGGAAAGACCACAATGGCTCTGGCAATTTGCCAA
>JAOQMQ010000194.1:20835169-20847399 GCA_027563845.1 Erythroxylum subrotundum
TGGAAGACTCCAAAAGCTTAGAGTTCTTGACATATCTGACTGTTTGAGCATGACAAAGTTGCCAGAAACCATTGGAGAATTGTGTAACTTGAAAAGACTCTTCATGATAGATTGCTCAAAGTGTACATTGCCCGACTCGGTTATGAATCTTACCCAATTGAAGGAAATCACAGGGGACTGCTTAACCTGCTTCATGGCAAATTTTCAAGCCTTTCCTGGAAGGTTTGGAAATAAAGGTGCATAGAGATTTCAACTTGAATTGGCTCCGCTAGTACAGTGTTTCTGAGGTAACCTCGTTTTATTGCTGGATCATTTAATTTCGATATCATTCCCACTTATACTTTCAGAATGTCTCTAAAAACTTTCAACGAAATTGTATTTCTTAATTACAATTTCATGAATAATTTTCGAAAGTTCCTATAGATCCGAAACAAGCCTATCGATATTCGGGAGAACATGCGAAAAGAAGAGACATAATCACTTACGTTTTATGGTTATATTTATAATTGAAATATTACTTTTATATCATTGGAATCATGTTTAAGATCCATGATTTAGACTTAGATAATTGTCGTGAAAGAAGAAATTAAGTTATGAACATAAAACGAGAACAAAAGGTCTTGTGTCTCAGATAGTAAGAAGCTTGACACTCTTAAGAAGCTTGACACTCTTCGACTATCACACTACAACAGCCAAATTTTGCTTATCGTTATTTGCCCAGTCGGTAATTTCAGTTAGCCAACTTGTTTCGAGTAAGAAGTTGAAATTGAGGGTATTAATTAGCAAAATTATGGTCCCGCACTACTTACAAAGGCATATTATATCATTGGGAAATCATTGATACAGGTTTACCAAAATATAGAATATTCCAACAATCTGGCACGAATATCCGCCGAGTTATGCGTTTTTGTTAGGCTAAAGAAATTGAGCAGCAATAATTGCCCAGTCCTATTTACTCCACTGCCAAATGAAACCAGCAGCTGGATTGATTTAGAGGTTTCAAGGTCAAGTTCTTGTCTGGCACAGTTCCCAAGCACACCTTAGCAAGTTAGGAACTCTTGAGGCTACAATGCTTGGGAATCAAGAAGTTACCAGACCAGAACAGCAAAGCTACAGACCTTAAGGACATTGCACATGCTAGGATGCTGTAAAAAGACTAGGAAGTAGTCGCCAACAGTAGTGGATCTTAAGCATTTGCAGCAGGTGATGTGTTATGAAGAAACAGTTTGCTTTCGGGAACCTATTTCTAAGTTTCTTGAGAGACAAACAAACTTTAAACACTCATTTCTAATTAATTTGCTTCTTAAAAAATGTTTGAGCACCTTAATTATTACACTTTAAGTTCTCTTTATCAGAAGCACAGGAATTGTGATTTTTCCTTGATGCGTAGCTTCTTATCATAAGTGATAAACGCATAACAGATGCAATGCAACTCTAGATTCCTATCTCATAGAACAACAAATACCAAAGAGACGTTAGTTAAAAATTGAACAAAAATGACGGCCAAGAGAAATAGGAAGTAAGGTTCAAGCGCCAAAGCCTTCCAAATGTACTTGGAATCATGATTTGGGTAAAGAATGCAAGCCAGTGCCTTAAATGACTTACTAGAAGTCGGAAATGGGAAGCGACAGAAAACAAAATGGAATTACGGGACTAACAGGGGATCATCTTTAATGTTGACCATCTTTTGGGAGGGTAGGACATGAGAGGAAACAGCAAATATCACCTGCATGTCAAAACTAATGCAAAGAAGGTAGCAGCTGCCAAATACAGAAAAAGTAAAGAGGCACGATTAGTAGTGTAGGGCAATACCTAATTGCCAAAACAAAACATGCAACAGAAGTCGTGGTACAAACGCAGAACTGATAACCAGGATCTTTCACCACATTGAACTCGGTGGATATCTGGCTCCGAGAACTTGTAACAACAGTTACCTACTATTCACGTAGCAAGATACAAAAGCTTCATACTGTAGAATATGACTTTTAAGACCATATATGAAAATTTCGTATTCCTTGCCTATACCTATCACATTCTGCGACATGTCTCTTTGCAGGTATGACTTTAATTCCTCCATATGCCCCAAGATTACATATCGTGTAGACATGCTACCGTTACAATGCATACACTACCTCGCCACTGCTATCAATATCAATCTCAGATTCAGAATCCAAGTCCTCCATGTCATCATCCATGTCGAAGTTGTCCATCATGTAACTATTGATGCCAAGGGCCCCAGCAGGCGGTATTGTAGCCTCAGAAATTATCTGCATTATAGTATCCAGGCTTTGCGTGGGTTGATCAGATTCTTCAAATTGGTTGCCCATTGTCGCTTCATCCATCAGATCTGCCGGAAGATTCTTCAAAAACCACCCATGGTTCTTGATTTCTGGGATGCTAATTCTCTGTTGCACCAAATATCCAAAAGAAGAAACCTTTAGTCACACATACCAGTACAAGATCCTAGTGGACTTGCTAAATATGCATAAGATATACCCAAGTGGGAACAGATTTTGGGGTAAAATGCAACAATTTGGCATATTATTTGCCATTCGATTATCCAAACCACCCCACAGTTACCTATGTCATAAATTCAAAATTACTTAAGAAACGTGTTACTCACGGCTGCAGGATCAGCTACAAAAATTCTTGAAATAAGGTGACGACATTCGGGAGAAATTTGTACCACGTCTGGAATAGAATACTGGACATTAAGAATTCTCTGCACATAACCAACAATAACATTGATCTTCTCCATATCATATCTACATAATCAGGTATAACAGTGAAAACATACCTGAATCGTTTTGCGGAAATCCTTTGGCTCATCAGGATCCTCAAAAGGATAAGCTCCAACCAGCATCACATACAAGGTTACCCCACATGACCATACATCTGCAATCTGCCATCACAATAAGATATAAAAACAGCATTTCAGTCATCTACCAAATTCAATTATAAAAATTTACATATTTCATACTGAGTAAAAATTTCATTCAACATTTTCCCCTAGGGCATCAAACCATTAACCAAGTATATATTTCCATAGAACAGATCTTCCACCAGCATGAAGACGGAAGAAGCTGTTTTGTGAAGTTACCAAGGAGTATTTGGGGTGGGTATGACCTCACAATTCCAGATGGTTATTCAGTCAAAAGAATCCCTCATTTAGAATCAGAGTGGCACAGCAATCAGCCAAATTTGATATCCAATTATGCATGCAGAAAAAGATGTTACCTTGCCATCATACTCTTGCTTCAACAACACCTCTGGAGCGATATATGCAGGTGTTCCCACCGTTGATTTTGGCTGTGAATGAAGGACTAAAGACTGAAAAAACATCCATATGGACACATGAGAAAGCAGTAATGTTTAACTGAAAAGCTAAGCAAGCTGGAAAACAACTTGTATAGCAACCAACAACAATCACAATAACTAATATAGCAAGAGATTAGTAATACCTTTGAATACCCAAAATCACAAATCTTCAAACGAGGAGCTGGACTTCCATCCAACAGAGTGTTTTCCAACTTCAAATCACGGTGAATTACTTGCTTCATCAACCAGCCAGCATAAGAAAGCCAAATCAATAATCCGAAAGAACTACCTTACATGACCATATACAGGAAGGAAAATAAAACTGACTAATGTACCATGGCATGGCAATAGCTGACTCCAGATATAAGTTGTTGAAAGAAGAAGCGAGCCTGAAACAGAATCCAGATTCAACTAATTGTGCAAAGCAGAAAGACAACAAAGAAAAAGGTGCCCATGAGATTGATACACAAACCTCATCCTCACTAAAACGTCCAGATCCAGCATTGCATATTCGCCCAAATAGCTCCCCTCCAGATGCATATTCCATTACAATGGCAAGATGGGTTGGTGTTAAAATGACCTGAGTAGAATTTAAAATAAAAGTCGCCATAAAGATTAAGATCATTTCTGCCTAAAAAAATCGAATTGTAAAAAAAAAAAAACCAACCTCCTTAAACCTCACAATATTAGGATGTCTCAGAGATCTATGATTAATGATTTCTCTTTTAACATTCTCATCAATCTGCACCATAAGCCCAAAACAAGCCATCTATAAGCATTTGAGAATGAAACTAATCCCAATATGAAACTTATTACTAGAAGCAGAAAGAACACTATAATAAAAGACATTTGTGAATTTAAGAAACTAGAACAGAAAAAAGAAAAAGATCAACAAAACCCTAAACTGAAATTTTTCAATCTAACAATTACATTCCCTACCCCTAACCTGCTATTTTTCCTTTACCATCCTAGGAGCAATTTTTCATTGGAAAACTACAAATCTCAACCATTAAAACTCCATTTTCATATTTTCCAAAAAGAATATAATCAGAACTTACCAAAGAAAGAATATTCAACGGCTAAGTAAATTTCGTAGCGTGACTTTACAAAAGAAAAAAAAAATCGTACCTTTAGAGCAATAATTACCAAATGGTCTCAACAATAACAACTTTGAATTACTATCGAATCAATTAAAGAGTCGAACGGCATAAGGGGGTTTTCCTTTGTTAAAAATCCAGAGACATGAGACAACATACTAACAAAAGAAATGCAACATGATAGGAAGCTTTCTACGTTACGCTTCGAATTCAGTTTTTAGAATACGCCCCATATAAATCGAAGGTTCTATGCCAGTTAAACTTAATTGATACGCTTCTTAGCAGTCAACTTCGAAATCCGTTAATGAGGAGACATTAAGCTAAAAACGCAATAAATTAGTTAAACCACACAAGAACAACTGTAAAGAAGCTAATAAAACCACTGATTACTCAATAACTAAATCAAACAAACTAAAATTTTTGAGGAAAAGAAAAGGCAAAAGTCTGCAAAAGGCCAAACCTTATCTCCTCTCTCAATATACTTAACAGCAACAAGCTCCTTGGTAACCTTATCTCTCATGAGTCTCGCGACGCCGAAGTTACCGGAGCCGATGTCTCGGACGAAATCGTAGCGGTCACTGTCATGCATGATCGGCATGTCCATACAAGGCCCAATGGCAATCGCCGGATTCCGATCCATTTCTATTCTCAGGTTCCAAACTCTTTTCTTGGCACTTAAGAGTTAAGACTGGATGATCACATTAGAGACATAGAAAACGACCTCGTATATCTCGTCACCGATGCGTCAATCAGTAAAACGGTTACACGAAACTCTAGAATCGCTGACTCTGAGCGTGTCCAGACAGTCGGTTCCAAGCTCCCCTTCGGGTGTGTCGGATAAATTCCTGATCGGCGATGAAGTTACGGAAGTGATAATGACGCCTATGGAGATATTTACTATAAAGGAAGAGGAATGAGACAAAGAGTAACCGACGTAGTCTTCTTGGTCCGATAATTTGACTTTTTGTTGTTAAATGACTTAAATGTCCTTGGCTTGTCGCGGAATAGAGGTGACTATCACGTGAATGGGAATAATCGATCGACGGTTCTGCTGTAATCAGGGATGGAGATAAGGTGGACATCAAGGTATAGTGTTGGACTACTGGAGGACGTTTTGGTCATTTTCTGGGCATTGTCCATCTTTGGAACAGAGCCTTGGGAATAAAAGAAAGCAGGTTCTGTCTGATTCCGTGGAATGAATTAGTTTAATATACAAAAAGTAATAATTATCTCATTGTGACTCCACAAATCTGGACCGTTCTTTGCTAAAACACCTTCGATATGAGATGCCAATTTGCACAGGACTCACTGAACAGAAAATGTTTAAGAGTAAAGCAAAGGCGTTGAAAAGGGTTGGTGGGTCCCCCCTGAATCTGAAGTAAAGCGTCACTTAAGAGCATTATTGTAGCAGCGGATTGGTGACATTGAGTAACAACTGACAGGAGATTTCTTCTGTCTAATATTACTCTGTCTTATTATATTTATTGAATCTCAGCCACTTATTTATGTAGGTTCCGTGTTTATTTATGTGGGTTTCACATAAATGAATAGTTAAGATTCAAATGGACAGAATAGGACAGAGTACTATTAGATAGAGAATCCAAATTTAGATTTCCAGAAATAAATACTAGTATCCTCTTTTTAACTTTTATTTTTGTTAGTGATTTTTAATTCAACAATCCTTAATTATAAAAGTTTAATGATAAAAAAGATCAATAAAAGACTTATTAAAGTATAATGAATTTGGTGAGAAAAATTAGCTTTAATCAATATAGCTGATTATTTATTAAGCATGTAATGGGGAGACATAATAAGGTTATTATAAATAGCTAGTAATGTCTCTTGCTACTTATGTAACAGCCCAGACCACCCGTTTACAGATATTGTCCGCTTTGGGCTCAGCCCGCACGGTTTTTGTTTTTCCACAGGACTTCCCAGGAGGTCACCCATCCTGGTACTACTCTGGCCCTAGCACGTTTAACTTCGAAGTTCTAATGGGATCCGGTGCGTTAGGGCATGAAAAACGCGTCTGTAAGGGAGAGGTATCCACACCCGGTTTTGTTTCTCCAGCACACTCGCTCGGGAGAACGCGTCTTTCAGGGTTGGGTTGACACCTAGTATCACCACCCACTCATCCAGATATTGTCCTCTTTTGGCCTAGCCATCAAGGTTTTGTTTCTCCCGCACACTTGCTCGGGAGAACGCGTCTGTAAGCGGCGTCTGTAAGGGAGAGGTATCAACACCCTTATAAGGCATGCTTCGTTCTCCTTCCCAACCGATGTGGGATTTCACAATCCACCCCCCTAGGAGGCTCAGCGTCCTCGCTGGCACAACGGCCCGGGTACTGGCTCTGATACCATTATAACAGCCCAGACCACCCGCTTACAGATATTGTCCGCTTTGGGCAGGAGGTCACCCATCCTGGTATTGCTCTGGCCCTAGCACGTTTAACTTCGGAGTTCTGATGGGCTCCGGTGCGTTAGGCATGAAAAACGCGTCTGTAAGGGAGAGGTATCTACACCCTTATAAGGCGTGCTTCGTTCTCCTCCTCAACCGATGTGGGATCTCACAACTTAAGTAATTTTTGCTTATATAAATTTCATATTTATTGTTTGAATTGATTTTGAACAAATATTGTGTGAAAAAAAACATGCCAAAAATGAACTTGGGGTTGATTTTTTGACCAAATATCACTAAAATTTGTCAAAAAAATAACCAAAAATGTCGCGAGAAATCACCTTTTATCAGTTATTAGGTAGATTGTAGCGGGAAGAAGCGATCAACTGCTTCTAGAGCGAGTTCATCGTCCGACGTGTGTGATACAAGTGTGCTAGATAGTTGGTGCATGCGGGAGCCAGCATCAGACAGGTGTTCAAAAGTTGACACGTGTCTGACAGTTGGGGCATATATGTGCATCATACTTGTGATCCACTCATCATGAAGGCAACGAGTGGTATGCACACCCCTTACGCATTCAGAGATGTGTGAGGCTCGTTGCGCATGTGCCTTTGACGACATACGTGATGTTGACATTAGTTGTTGATATCAGCATATTATAGGATAAAAATTCACAAAATGGTCCATCTAAGTTATTTTGGGTTAGTTTTTTAGCTCCTGTGAATTTATAAAGTGAGTTTTTTGTATTTTTGAATTTAATTATGGTAATAAATAAGGTTTATTTTCAAAAAAATCAAATAAGATTATTAAAACCATGATTAAGTGAATTTTTATGCATTTAACTTGAAATAAAAGAGATACATGTGATTTTGGTATCTCATATGGTGCATTTGTTATTCAATATCCCATGATTATTACTCTGATTGATATTTTTTATGATGAATTCTCAAATAAAGGTTGTTAATAATGTTTTCAACACTGATATCTGTAATGAGTATATCCATAAGGATTTTGCATTTATGAATAGTAAGTTGTCACATATTTTATACCCATACAAAAGAATATGAAGATGACATACAAGTGTGTCCCTTGTGCTTGTGGATCAACTTGTGTACCAGTGATAATCTAGTCACCACAGTGGCCTTTCAAATTAGTTTTTGAATTGTTTTGCTTTCATGTTTAGAGATGCCTTTAGTCTTATGTTTGGTTATTTAGCCCACAGATGTTGACCCCTTATATGAGACTCTAAAATGTGCATAAAGGCATTAGATGGAGGAAAGTCACTGTTTAAGTGACATATTCGCCTACAAGTTGTAGAATCATAAAAAGTTAATGGTGTGTACTCTGATCCTTTTTATATAGAATTCTTATCTGCATGTATTATATATTCAGCTCACATGTATTTCATGATATATGTGATAAGATTCTAAGTATAGATATTGTTTTGTGGCTTTGAGTATCAACGTTTTCCTACATTTATGTTGATTGTTACATTATCAATTTTGCAGTCGCCTTCTCTATGAATAATAAAAACGTCACAATTGAAACCCTCGCTTGTTTCAATTTTAAGAAATATAAGTAAAATGTAGAATTTGTGTTAGAGATGGGAAATATCAATATGGTCATGCTTAAAGATAGGCCACCAGCACCTAAATCTATCAGTTCAGAGGTTAAGAGAGCAAAATATGCAGCCTGAGAAAGGTCAAATAGGATGTGCTACTTAACCACAAAGAGATCCATATTACACTATCTGCTAAGTGGACTTCTAGAAATAATCATAGCAAGATATTTCCTCAACAACGTCTTGCAAAGATATAAGGTATCTTCCAATGCTGAAATATGTACCTTATTAAAGGAATTATACTTTATGAGATATACAGAAGTAGGGGGAGTAAGGGAGTACATAATTAGGATCTTCCACCTTCAGAGTAAGCTAAGGGCATTAAATATTTATTTTCCTAATGCTTGTATTATGCTCCAAGCTCTGAATACTCTGTCATCACAGTTTGGCATTCTAGCTACCACATATAATTCCTAGGATGAATTTTGGGACATAAATGTACTAATCACCTATTGTGTTACTGAAGAAAAAAAGATGAAGAATACAACCCATATAGCCTTAATAGCAACCAATGGGAAGGCAAAGGTAGAGCCCCGTAAATTTAAAGGTAAGAAACCTAAATTCCCTCCACATGTAGATATTGGTCAATCTAGTGTTACTAGAAATCTTATGAATGTTGTAAAGACTATAAGCCTGAGGTGTTTCTTCTATAAGAAGAAACATAAGAAGCTGGAATCCCAGAAATATAAAACATGCAAAGAAAGGCAAGAGCTATCAAGTAACTCTTTGACTTATTGATACATGTGTCTAATCTTATTATAGTCACATTAAGTTCTAGGTCGCTAGATAGTAGAGCCTCTAATTATATTGCTTCCACGATAGGGATAAGGAAAGTAAAATAGGGATAAGGAAAAACTGATGGTAGCAAAAAATGAAGAAGTTGATGTAATCTCTGTATAGGATATTTGCTTAAACCTTAAAGGGTTCAAGTTTGTATTATATGACATGTTTTATATACTGTCTTTTAAAAGAAATTTGATCTTTGTATATGTTTTAGATAAATAAGGTTATAGTTTTGTAATTGAAAATTTCATTGTAATGTTATCTTTCAATGTAAAATATATTGGTACTGCCTTCTTATCATATAGCTTATACATAAAGTGTCTTGCCCCTAATGAGATGTATGCTTCTTCATATATTATTGAACAAGTCATTAGAAAGAGACCCTGATAAAAGAGAAGTCATAAATATTATGGTATAAAAGGTTAGGTCACATCTCCATAAACTGATTAAAGAGATTGGTTAAGGATAACATTCACCTTACTCTGGATTATAATGGCATAGAAATATATGATGACTATTGTAGGGGTAAGTTGACCAAAATAAAGAAAAAGAAGTCAACTCGTTTTTTTGGCTTATTAGAGCTTATACGTACAAATATATATGGACTTTATAAAGTTGCATTGTGTAATTCAAGATATTTTCTAACATTATTGATAACTATTCTTGTTATGGATATGTGTTCTTTCTCAAAGCAAAGTCTGAAATTTTTAAGAAATTCAAGATCTTTAAGGCTAAAGTTGAAAATTGGAAAGTTCAATTAAGATTGTCAAATCTCACCGTCGAGGTGACTATTATAGCATAATAGGGTTTTAGGACATGAAAAAGGTTCATTTTCCAAATATGTAGAATCATGTTGAATAACGAATTAGTTCACTATGTTATGTAGTCTTGAGGAAAATGGTGTGGCCAAAAGGTTGAACTAATACAGAGGCTGGAACTCATACCTATACAAACTAAGGTTCTTGAGGTATAAGAGCATATTAAACCGGTTCAATTGAGAAAATCCACTAGAGTGATATGACCTATTATCTCATCTAATTACAAAGTCTATTTAGGTGAACAAGACTATGATATTGGACATGTAGTAGATCCAGTTACTTTTATAGAAGCTATTTCTGGACTTCATGCATATTTATGGTAAGATGCAATGAAGGATGAGATACAATTCATAAAGTATAATAAGGTATGAGAGCTTTTGTATTTACATCATAACTACAAACCTATCAGTTATAAATAGATTTATAAGACCAAAAAGACTCTCAGGGTAAAGTTGATCAATTTAAAACTTGGTTAATTGCCAGATGGTTCACTTAGAGAGAAAAGATTAACTTTGATATTACTTGTTCTCTTGTATTCTCTAAGGATGCATTTAAAGTGATTATCACAATTATGGCTCATTATGATATAGAGCTACATTAGATAGATGTCAAAACCACTTTCCTGAATTGAGACCTTTGTGAAAAGATCTATATGGGACAACTTGAAGGATTTCAGGAACAAGATAAAGTTGATATGGTTTGTAAATTAAGAAAATCTGTATATGGTTTGAAAGAAGCCTCCAGACAATGGTACCTACAGTTTGATGATGTCATTACCTCATTTGCCTTCGTGAAAAATAAAGTTGAAAGATGCTTGTATTAAAAGGCTAAGGGGAGGAAGGTCAATTTTATAATTTTATACATAAATGATATCATGCTCGCATTAAATGATTTGACCATACTGCATGAGATTAAGCAACTTTTGGCTAAGCACATTGACATAAAGAACCTTGGTGAGGCATCTTGTGTCTTAGGTATTCAGATTCACTGAGACAAATCTTAAAGGTTGTTGGATCTTCACATAGAACATATATTGAGTGTGTGATGCATAGGTTTCATATGACTAATTGCAAACCTGTTGCAGAACTTGTCTCTCATGGTGAAAGATTTTCTTTGGCACAATGTCCAAAGAATGATACAAAATGAGAAGATATGAAAAATGTAACTTATTCTAACGCAGTAAGTAACATGATGTATGCCGAGGTATGCATTAGGTTGGATATTGCATTTATTGTTAGACTGCTGGGTGGATATATGACTAATATAGGTATAAAATATTGGAATGCATTTGAATGATTTTTGAGATATCTTAAATGAACTAAAGATTATATATTGATATTCGGGAAAGTCAGCAGTATAAATCTCATAGGTTATACGAATTCAGATTTTGCTATGTCCCCAAATGATAAGAAGTCCACATTATGGTACATTTTTATATTAGCAGATGGTGCAATACTGTAAGAGAGTGTCCAGCAGACATTAGTAACTTCCTTAGCTATACATGTAGAGTGTGTGGCATGGTATGAGGCCACGATCGTGACCGACTTAATGACAGGTGGTACATAAGCGAGTTCTGCACTTATGTACACACGAAGTTTTTAGCCAAAAACATACTCAATAGAGAGGCTAAGGGTTTAGAAGAGTTATGGAAGTTGAGAGGAGTGATCTTGAGATTTGTTAATGTAATTTTAAGCAATTGTTATATGAGATTAATTGCATGTAACTTAGTCTTGATCTAACTCTCAGTTGAGCATCTACTTGAACTCATCTTCTTTAGTGCTCTAACCACCCTTACTGTAACATCTCACCCTCAACTGGAAGGGTAAAATAGTAATTTTGACATAGGATGAGATGGATTGGGATTTATTAGGACTGTTCATGCATAGGACTGCTCATGCATACTAGTATTGATACACAGAGCAATTTGTGCACATTACATAACTGTATATGCATACATGACATTCCCGGTTTTCGTGCCTAATGTAATTTTATTGTGATTAACGTGGTTATTGGATTTGAAAAATTATTCTGAGTGCGCCATTGATGTTTTCTATTTTAAGGGATTTTTAGGAATTTTTCTGGATTTTTTTCCAGAGAAAATTCCCGGACCGGAAAAATTGCCAAGTGGCGAATCGGTCGATTTTCGGTAGCGAAAATTGCTACCCAATGGCACTGTACTATTGGGTATATTATTTT
>JAOQMQ010000194.1:20851101-20869845 GCA_027563845.1 Erythroxylum subrotundum
TTAATTATTTAATTATAATATTTTAATTAATGAATAAATTATATTTTAATTAATTATATTGTAATTAATTAATTAATCAAATTTTGATTAATTAATTACAATATTTTAATTAACGAATGATTTATATTTTAATTAATTATATTGTAATTAATTAATTAATATTAATATTAATTAATGAATATCAAACCTTACTAAACCAAAAAACATCACATAATGGTAACAAAGCTAGGAATGACTCTCATTCCTCTCATAATGGAGAGGAATTGATCAATACCCAAAAGTAAAGAATAAAGGTAGAAGCTATTTAATCATAACCTCTTTTATGAGAGGAATGGATCGATGCCCAAAAGTAAGGAATGAAGGTAAACGCTATTTAATTATAACCTCTTACCAAGCTTTATTTTTCATTCTATAGCCATTCTTCTCTTCTCATACCTACCAAACAAGCACACCTTTAATGTAATTTTAATCATGGCTCATTTTTGTTAAGGCAAGCCTTTTCATGCTTATATATTACTTAATTTTGTCCACACATTTATGTTAATCTGATATAAATGTATAGATAAAATTTAATGAAATAAGGTAGGAATTGATTAACCGAAACAGAGGATCTATTCCCCTCTTTCAATGTGTGTCCAATTATCGAAATACATAAACTCTAGACCTACCAAGTACCAATACAATTTTATCAGTGAAAAAACAACCTCAAAGAACCTTAGACTATATGTTATTAAATCTGAATGACTAAATTGAAAATTCTAAATAGTAAAAATGCTCAAAAAAGTATATAAATGACATACTTATTCCACATCAAGCATATGTATTTATGATTCAACGATTGAGGCTTCACATTTTTTATCAAGTTTAATTCAATATGATTCAAAATTAAATTTAACTGAATTTTAGGTTGAATTTGAGTCCGACTTAGTTAACCTGAAATTTAAATAACTATAAATAAAACGAGGTCATTTCGTTATTTTCAAATTACATCAAAGAATTTTTAAATTAAATAATTTAAATTTAGGAATAAAAAAATTCAAACCTCAAGTCTACAGTGCTCAAATCCTCAAGTCTGAAAATCAAATTCAAGTCCATGTTGCCCACATCAAGGAAGTATTGGGCCTGTGCCAGTTACAGGGCACAAGTTGATCCACAATTTGCATTCAGGAGACTTGCAGCCATGTGAATGGATCTTTGGGGTAGAGTTCATGCTCTAGAAATTTCCAGGGAACCCTCTCTTCATCAGCTAAATTGAAGCTGGATCCCCATGCTTAGGTAGCATCGGGCTGCTAGGAATTGCTAGCAACTCAGCATATAACGTGCTATTATATCAGCTCTGGATGGAGTAGTTGGTTTTGGAACTTTTATACTTTGTTGTGTCATTTAAACACGCATTCTGTAATCCTTACAATCTCTAATCAACTTTGAATCTCTGTATGTGATGGTGATAAAAAACGAACTGATTGTTTACGTAATTTATGAATCAAAGCTCAGAAAGGATTGTGAAAGTTGTAATATATCAAACTCATTTCAAATGCGCCGTGAGTTGAGTCAGATACATAGCTCCGACTAACGGCTCTTCAATTGCAGCGTTAACGCCATTAATGAAGTTTGTCGTGACTGAAAAAGTGAAAAACCATAATTGGGACCCACCTTATCTATGTTATGAATGCCGACAATACACCAACACAAGATATTTGAGCCCCACCCCGTAGCAGTAACACCGCATATGTAAATTGGGACCAAGCTGACATACTTTGTTGTCTCATTTAAAGGAGATAGAGTTCACAACTAATCCGTTGTCGTCCAGCGGTTAGGATATCTGGCTTTCACCCAGGAGACCCGGGTTCGATTCCCGGCAACGGAAGCTGATCTTTTTGACGCTAACATGATGAACTGAAAAATATTTTGGATAAGTATTCCTCATTATCCCTCTCAAGGCTTTTTAAGAATTGAACGGCTGAGGAGAAATTGAAGACCCTTTCTATCTAACCAGACATTGTCATTACAGAAAAAGGCATTCAAAAAGTAAGCAAAATGCCGCCCTTTATTCAAGAACCATTAATCGTATCATCCAATCCCAATTAAACTCATGGTCGAAGCAGCCTGAATTTATTCCAGAATTTATGCCATGTTCCAGACAAATTAACCTGAACCCCAAAACCTGACAATAGCTGCAGATACCGACAGGATAACAGTAACCTGGAACCCCCAAGCATTTGCATGAGGATTAACGATCGTACATAAAAGTGAGGACCAGACCCAGCGAAGCAAAATTATGCGAAATCAAGACAAATGTTGTGGTTCAAAATGATTGTCCTTTTGTACATTGAAAAAATAGGTATCTACTAGGCTGTTCTTTTTCTTTAGATATGACAATTAAAATATCTTATATGTAAACATAATTTTCATAAATATATCAGGATTTAACATTTTACGGAACTCACAAATATTCAATTATGATCGTAATGTCATTTTATACAAAAATAGAGTTATTGAATTTCAACTTTTTTCCAAAGTTCAATTATGCATAAACGATTTTCAATAATCTCCTTTTCTTAATCTATCTCTTTCCTCAAACTATTTTTACTCACTTTCTTTTGTAATAGTCTCTTATGAGAAGACAAAACTTATCATTATCTTAAGCAAGAGCATAATCCTAATCTCCTTAATAAACTAGCAACCAACAATCAATTTTAAAACTCCCCATCATAATTGGCCAAAAGCCTAAAGACTCATTTATTAAATTATTAAATCATTTAACTATCTTTTAACACACGAGTCAATTAAATGAATTATTTCTAACGTTTTCCCACTTGACTCTTGTAACTTTATGCAATTTATTGAACTAATATTTAAGAAATCATAATGTACAATAGCCATTATTCACGTATACAGGTATCATCAGTAAGCATAATCAAATATAAGACTAATAAAAGTCATGAAGTTCATACATTATTAATTCAACATACTCCCTTCATGTCCCACTATACTAGCCCTACTGCTTAATCATCATTATAAATGGGAAGTAAATAATGGGATTTATCATTCTGTTTTGTTTTCAGTATCATACATTGCAATAAAATTCATAAAGTGGATAATAGAAACTTTAGAAAGAATGCATTCATTAATGCACAAAGAGTGCCCCATATATAATAAGAGTTTATATAATAGTATGTCTAATAGTCATTAGCACACATAATGTCCATATTCTTTACATGACCAGAAAATATTTTGGGCAGTAACCCCTTCATCAAAGGGTACGGTAAAGTATTTCAGTTTCGTATGTTTAGCACCTTTAGAATACTTGTCGTTCTTAGAGAAGAAAACATTGTAGAATTATCACAATAAATTTTTAACGGCCTAGCTATATTGTCGAACAAGCTCAAGTTTTAAAATAAAGTTCTGCAACCATTTAGCTTGAATCATGGCCTCAAAACATGTTATAAACTTGGCCTCCATAGTGGATGTAGTAATTACATAATGCTTTGCACTCTTCCATGAGATGACTCCTCCAACTAATAGATAAACGTAGCCAAAAGTAGATTTTCTTGTATCTACACAGCTAGCAAAGTCCAAATATGAGTATCAAACCACCTCAACAGAATCAGACCTTTTGAAAGTAAGTACATGTTCTTTAGTTCCCTACAAATATCTCATACATTTCTTTACAACTTTCCAATAATCTATATCAGGATTACTCTAGCATCTCCCTAATAGCCCCACTGCAAAACTTATGTATAGTCTCATACATGTTTGAGCATACAATAGGCTCTCAACTACAAATGCTTATGAACTTGATTCTATTTGTTTTCATTCTAAGTCACTTTTTGGACATTGCATAAGGCTAAACTTCTCCCTTCTTTGATCGGGAATAGTGAAAACTTGAATCTCTTTAACACTTTATTGACATATGCTTTCTGAGATAAACCTAACAATCTTAGTGATCTATCATGGGAAATTTCTATTCCTATTACAAATGTTGTGTTACCTATATCTTTCATTTCAAAATTACTAGAGAAAAATTTCTAGTCCCACTTAATAGACCAAGATCAATAGCTACAAGCAAGATATTATCAACATAAAAACCAGAAAAATAAACTTACTTTCTTTAAACATTAGATATATACACCGATCAATGTTGTTTTCTTTAAACCTAAAAGAAATAATAATATAATTGAACTTAAAATCCCATTGTCGGGAAGCTTGTTTAAGTCCATATATTAAATTCTTCAGACCACATGTTCCTTTCCAACCTTTATGAACCTATAGGTTGGTCCATATAGACTTTTTCCTCTAAATCCTCATTTAAAAAGGTAGTTTTTACATCCATTTGATACAATTCTAGGTCATGATGAGCCACAAAAGCCATAATAATTCTGAGTGAATTCTTCTTAGAGATTGGTGAAAAAGTCTTCTTACAATTAATGCCATCTTTTTTAAGAAAATCTTTAGCAACTAGTGTAGCCTTATAACATTCTAGGTTACCAAGAGAATCACGTTTGGTCTTAAAGACCCACTTATAATCAATTCTCTTATAACCTTCTGGCAATTCTACAAGGTCCCAAACATCATTTTGTTCCATAGATTTGAACTCATCTTTCATGACATCTAACAATTGATCAGATTTTTTACTATTTATAGCTTATGAAAAGGTTACTGAGTCATTCTCAATTCCTAAGCCATTTTCTGACTCAGGTAAACATACTATATAGTCATCAGAAATAGTTGGTCTTCTTTCTTTTTGAGACCTTCTTAATGCTATTTGTTGTGGTCCTTTTATTGCATGTTAATTCACTTTATGTTCAATTTCGTTATGAATAGTGGATTCATAAATTTGTTGTTCATCCTGATTTTTAGGCAGTTTAATAATTTGTGGAACAATAACTTGAGTAGGTGTACAAGCCATAAAGACTTGCATAGCCTTAGTGACTTGTTGTCCTATTTTTTGAATGTCCACTTTACATGGTGTTTCACTCCCACTAGTTTCACCATAAGTAATGAACTTGACATTCTTAATTTCCACTATTGTAGTATGGTTAGGATAATAAAATATATGCTCTTTAGACTTCTCAAGATAACCAATAAAATAGCTACTGATTATTCTTGCATCCAGTTTCTTTTTCTATGGATTATAATGCCTAATTTCTACCTAACAACTCCAAATATGTAGGTATCTTAAACTAGGTTTCCTACTAGTCCACAGTTCAAAAGGAGTATCTGGAACTGTCTTACTAGGAACCCTATTCAACAAATCAATAGGAGTTTTTAGTACATATGTCCACAAAGAAGCGGGTAAAGATGAATTACACATCATACGCTTAATCATATCTAACAAAGTTCTATTATTCTTTTCTACCACACCATTTTGTTGTGGTGTGCCTGACATTGTGTATTGCACACAAATATCATGTCTTTCAAGGAATTTGGCAAAAGATCAGGATGATGAGCACTTTCATTATGTTTATCATAATATTCACCACTTTCTGTTTAATTGTCTTTCAACCTCATTAATATAAATCTCCAAGATGTTTACAACTTGAGATTTACCATTTAGCAAATAGATATATCCATAACGTGAATAATCATCTATTTATAAAATATTTTTCTTTATTGAAAGTAGGCACATCAAATGGTCTAAACATATCAGTGTTAATTATTTTAAGAAACTGAGTGCTTCTAATGGCTCCTTTCTTTAATGTGTGTTTTGTTTGTTTGTCTTTAATATAATCCACACATATGTTAAGATTAATGAAATCCAATTCAAGAAGTATTCCCTTTTTTACTAAACTTTGAAGTCGTTCCTTCGAAATGTAACCTAAACGCTTATACCACAAGTAAGTAGATCTTTTATTAATCAAATTACGTTTGATACCAATATTAGGATTCAAAGTTAATAAAGTTTCAACATAGACAAAACTAAGGTTTAATTTATGTAAACCATCATATAGTACACAACTACTAATCATGTGGTTATGCTATACAAACAGAAACTACCACTACCAAATTTAAATAAGTATCTAGATCTATCAAGTTTGGATAAAGAAACTAAATTCCTAGATATAGTAGGTACATAAAAAGTTTCACATAAGTCCAAATGATATCCAGTATCTAAGATTAAGCAATAAGTCTAACTTTTAATGAAACTCTCATTTTGTTTCCTATATAGACAAATCTTTTATTTGATCTTGTAGTTTGAGTTATAAGGAATTCCTGCAAGATATTAGAAACATAAGTAGTACAACCAGAATTAATCCATCAAGTATTAAAAGAAACTTCTACAAAGTTTTTTTTTTAAAACATACATAAGCATTAGGCATACCTTTCTTCTCAAATCATATATTTTGTTTAGAATGAAATGCCCAACCTTCTTACAGAAATAGCATATGAGCTCATCATGTTCCTTCTTATAAATATGTGAGAATTCCTCACTAACTTTCATAGGTCCCTTCACTTTCTTCTTATGCTTCTTTCCAACTTTTTACTAGCTCCTTCATTTTTGGCAAAATTAATAAAGTGGCTTCCTTGATTCTTGAGTCCAGTCTCTTCCTAAACCAACATATTGTGCAACTTATGCACATTCCATTTGTCCTTTATAGTAGTATAGTTCTTTTGGAAAGGAGCATTCTCAGACAGTAATGAGTTCAAGATGAACTGCACAGGGAAGCTTTTATCCACTTCTATTCCCAAGGACTTAAGTCTTACTGCAATGTTTGTTATTTCAATGACATGTCCATGCACAGTACGTGATCCATCAAACTTCATGGTGGTCAATGTACCCATAAGAGTCTCAACAAGAGACTTGTCAATAGTATGGAAGTGCTCTTCCATAAATTTAAGTAATTCTTTAGCACTTTCAGAATTGAGAAGAACAGACTTAATATTGCCAACAATTGTGAACTTTATATACATCAGGCTCAATCTGTTTGATCTTTTCCAATTGTTAAAACTAATTTTATTCTCATCAATGCTCAGAACATTTAGAGCATAAGTCCAAAATTTTAAAATAGAATTGGATTTGTTCACTCCATTAAGAGAAGTCCAATCCATTAAACATCGTAACAGATGTGAGATTCGGATGCATGGCAATAACCGCGACTTCAAATTGAAACTTAAAATCAATGCTTTGAGTCATATAACATACTACACTGATTCAAAAAAAATTCATAAATTGCATATCAATGTTCACCTTTGGGCAATCCATTAACACACAATATAATACAACACACAATGATTTTCGTAAATTATATACTAATGTTTAGCTTTGAATAATCCATTAATATACCATTCAACATATAATGATGATAATATGTATGTAATTCAATAATAACACATACATCAATTAGAAATATTTATATCTTTGGATATCTAAACAGAATAATTTTGTTATGCATTACCTACATTCATTCTCATTAACTATAAAAATAAACAAACCACCTTTAGGCGATTTAAAAATATTCTATAAAAATGAGTTTTAATTTATCCGTAAATTTACAATTAATTAGCATCAAATTATGAGTAATTGAAATTTAAAACATAATATTTTGAGTTAAGAAAAATTAAATTGCCAACAACGTTGGAATTTTCCAATGCCTGACAACTTTCTTCGGCGCTGAGATGCTGTAATTTCCTTGTGGCTAACGCTGGTTGAATGCCTAGCTCATGGCGTTGGCCACATCGCCAACGCTGCAACTTTAATCCTAACAATGTTTCAATCTTTTTAAATTCCATACAAATATGAATTTATCCTTCAAAATCATCAAATCCATAAAAAATGAAAATTAGGGTTTTCTAAAATTTCATTTTAGGATTCATAAAGTTCTCTTAATCGTGAGAAATCTACATTAAAGATAGCTATACTTTTCTTATAACCATGCTCTGATACTTCATGTAAGCATAATTTTAGGGTTTTCTAAAATTTAATAATTGTGTCTTTGAGCTTTTGGCCCATTATAATGGGGAGTTTTAAACTAATTGATAGTTGTCAGTTTATTAAGAAGATTAGGGCTTTGTGTCTACCTAAGATAATAATAAATTTTGTCTTCTCACAAAATACATCACAAAAGAAAGTGAGTAAGAAAAGTTCAAAGAAAGAGACAAATTGGGAAAAGGAGATTATTGAGAATCGTTTCTGCACAAATGAGCTATGTTAAATCTTTTAACTGTCTTTTAACACAAGTCACTTAAAAGCAATGAATAAAAAACCTAACCACTTTGGTAAGTTTAACTCAAAACTTTTAAACTGTCTAACTTTCTAACTGGTTTTTAAATTTTTATTACTTTAATAATTTTTTTAAAAACCAATAAGTTACTAATTAATATGATAATTTTTGTAAATTAATAAGTTTTGATAAACTAAAACAAATTAATTAGTTTTCTTTTAACAATATCTTTTTCAATTAAACTTTAAATTCTCCTAAGTAAGGACCTTTTTTATCATATTTTAAATTCTTTAATTTCATTCCGATTTTATAACGGTGTAATATCAGTTGAAACTTTTAAACCTTAAATCTCCTGTCTTATTGGTTTAACTTTCGGTCCAGTTTTTTAAATATTATTTAAAAGAATCATTTATAACATTATATTGTTGTTTAATTTTATAAAAGTAATGTTTTATTAATAAAACAACTTTTAAAATAAGTTAAATTATGAAAAAGCCCACCGAACAAATTAAAGGACGGAAAAAGGAATCTTTATCTCGAAATAGTGGCTATTTTAATATCTCACATGCCCGAAAACTCGAAGTTTTTGTTTTTGGCATCACGTGTCAGTCTCTAGACAAAGAGAATCCTGAGAAATAGAATAGGAATCAATGAGCCCATGCAATATTTTGTGTACTAATTTTGGTTAGATTTTAATACTTTATTCACTCTTTAATGTTCGCGAAGAAACTATTCCCTCCGTTACTTGGAACGTACGGGACGAGCGATTGTACAGAAGAATCTCACCGCTCATTAAAAGGGTTCTTGCCACGTGGTGATTCTTTGGCCTGATATGACAACCCTTATGCGTTGGTTTATTTAATTATTTCTTCTTCTTTATCTCTCTATATGTAAGAAGCGGATTCTAAATTTCTAGTTTTGGAGATTGTGGAAAGGGTCCCACTGCCATTAGTTTTTCTTGACAAACAGTCAAGTAAAGGTGCTTTGCCCAAAGAATCTTTCACATGAGCAGCATACCTTATTGCTTCATTTTCTTTGTTGACTACCAGTACCATATCCACCATCGTGCTTAGTGGTTTGATAATGGGATAACGATTTGCTTTTTTTTATTATTTTAAATATAATTAAAAAATCAGATGAAACAGGGATATATTTTGATGTACGAATTTTATTTATCTATAAGAAGTTCAAGAAGAACATATGCTGCCTAAGAAACATAATTAGTTTTCGAATTGAATTGAATTGAATTGAGACTTTTACTTACCTACCAAAGAATCTTGTGAGGTACGAAAGAAAAGCCTTGTGAGAATTTTCCTCTTGATTTTGTCACCAATTATGATAAAGAAAATGTTAAGAAATCTGAAGGGTCTTTCATAGAAAGTTAAAAAAATTCCCTTCTCGAGTCACCGCTCTCTACTGAGTGGACTCAAATATGCGACGACTCGTATGTGATTAACCGAATCTTCGCGTCCTGAATCTGGGATTTTTGACTCTCCTCTTTATATACACATATCTCTCTCTTCTTTGTCTGTTCATTGCCGTGTTTTTTTGACCAATGTCACAGACCAGGGAAAGCTAGTTGCTGTCAAAGGATTTTACTGGAAATGGAGCTGAGCTTGGGTTTGAGCTTGTCATGTACGCCTAAAACAATCAACGAGTTTATCTGGGAGGCTTCGAGGATTGAAGATGGTACCCACAAGTTGTCAAAGCTTGCAGATTACGTGAAGAGATTAGAGGAAGAGATGAGAAAGATCGATGCTTTTAAACGTGAACTCCCTCTTAGCTTGCTTCTTTTGAACGATGGTTTGTATCGCCTTTCTGTCTTGTTTGTCTGATTTTTTTAGTTTCTAAAGATGGGTTTTTGATCTTCCTTTTGGTTTTTGTAGCTATTGTGAGATTGAAGGAGGAGGCAATGCAGTGCGAGGAATCAAATGATAGAGCTATGGATATGAAGCCACCGAGTCTGGAAAGGAATTGTGATGAAGATGAGAAAGTGAAATTAGAGGATGATACAAGTGACAAGAGGATGTGGATGAGTTCTGTTCAGCTTTGGAACAGCAACGACATTAGCCCTGATTGTCAGAAAAAAGACGAGAAGTCTGAATTAAAACAGGTAAATATTCAATTCGTACAAAATTATACAATAGCCAAAGTTTTCTTGGGATTTTCAAGATTGGACTTTTTGGATTTTGTTCATTTTGTTGGCAGAGGAGCGAGGAGGACGATAATCAGTCTACTTGCGAGAACCCAATTCAGCTTTGTAACTACAGAAACAGTGCAGGGTCGTTCGTGCTTGTTCCTGAATTGGATGAAACTGGTAAGAAAGAAGAGAAAGAAGTTGTTTCACAGGTTACTGGACTCTCTCTAATGACTCCAGTCTCTGAACTTGGTTGCTGCAACTGGCTATCAAAAGGCAATGCCAACAAACAGAGAATCCAAAGCATAATTCAGCAAAATCAGGGTAACAAGAAGCAGAGACGGTGCTGGTCCCCGGAGCTTCACCGTAGATTTATCGATTCCCTTGAACGACTCGGAGGACCTAAAGGTTTGTGATTAAGGCCCTGAAAAGTGAAAAGTGAAAAGTAAAGTTTTCACAAGTTTCTTTATTATTCCTAGAGCATAAATATGTTTGGATGACACTTGGGAATCTGCAACCTGCGTAGAAGATGTGGAATTGTTGGTTAAAAGCTTTGTTTTTGTGTGCTTTTCTGACAAGTTAAACGTGCTTGAATGATTCGGATTCCAGACGAACTACTCTCAAGGGGCCATATTGTGTTTATTCTGTTTTACAGTGGCTACACCTAAACAGATCAGGGAGCTTATGCGGGTGGATGGCCTCACCAATGATGAGGTTAAAAGCCATTTACAAGTAAGTTCTTCATCAACTAACCAAGCCATGTTTCCAAGCATCACGCTTATGGAGAGTTAACCAAAATTCTTATATGTAACCAGAAATACAGGCTTCATATCCGCAAGCATCCAGGTCTTCCAACAGCTGCATCGAATGGATTGTGGATGGCTACGGCCCGTTCAAAACCAAGCACTTCAGAATCGAATTCTCCACAAGGACCACTTCATGGAAATGGGTCTGCTAAATACACCTCTAGTACTGGAGCTGACAGTATGAGATCTGAAGATGATGAGAAATCAGAGAGCCATAGTTGGAAATAGCAGGATTTACAAGCCAGCACAGACTGTTACACAGAAATCATCTGATCCTGTTGCCCATGAATTTTGCATATAAAAATATACATGGGGAACTTGGATCACTGAGACATATAGGATCATAACAATAAAGAATTTGACGGTAATAGGAAGGAATTGATGATTGGACTTGTGTTTCATTAACCTCGCAAGTTCCTTAGAAATTCTGTGATATTTTCGCAAGTATCATGTTTTAAGTTTAGTTCTACATCAGCTTAAGTTCTGTCCTCTTCTTGTATGTTTTTGCTACCTATAGCCTAATGCATCATATTTATGAACTCTATGAAGTTGATTGACAAAAATATAGATGATTCTCCATCAGTTTTCCGATATTATTTGCAGTCTCCTTTTCCGATATGTTGAGTTCTGATAAACCAAACAAATATTCCTCCATTTGATTCGGTAACAACTAAATTCTTGGGATTAGTCCTGCTCATACAATCAGTATTCTTCCTATCCAGATTACGGAAAGATGCCAATAGGGATATGTCAGTAGCCGATGTTCTGTCTAAGATGCCTTTCCTTCACAACATATTTTGAGATTGGGAAAGACCGAACATTACTAGGTATATAATGTAAAATTGAACACTTCTTAACACCAGATACAGCATATAGCGGCGTAACAATTGCGGGAACTAGACAAAGGCAAGCCAATAAAGTTCAAAAACTCAATCGAAGTCGCCTTGAACTTAAGGAACTTGTTGGAATTATCCATTAAAAAAGATGAATTCTTCCTTCCCCCATCTGCAAGATCTGTGCTGCGCAGTGACACCTTGAAACCAACGTCAAGGATGTCGGTTTCAGGAAATACTTATCATTTCTACAGAGAAGATATGGGGGCCCACTTCAAGATTTGGCCTTGTTCTTAGTCTTAGCACGATTTGACTCCAAAACAATACCAAGCACTTGTAATTTCCTGAATATTGATAAAAGCTGCTAATTATATAACTACTATGCCTTAAATGCCAAGTTTTCACACCTTTGCCTTTCATTTTGGGTTTTAGGTCAATAAATTTTACACGTTTGCCTTTTTGTTGAAACGTCACTACAACAACGACAAGAACAGTGAATGTAGGCACTAACCATCATGCCAACTCAACTAGAAGTAAGCATTATTCGGGCGACCTGAATGTTCGGCGTAGTTCGAATTAATTCGAGTAATAAAATGCTAAAATATGGGTAAATCGGGTCGAGCTAGGTATTATCCGAATTGTATTCGGTTTGGGACGGATAACTCCGAAAAAAATTCGAATTACCTGATTATCCGAATTAAGTTTAAAAGAATTATGAAAATACAAGCTTATAAAATTAACAGATTAATTATGCTAGTTAATTAAAATATTTGATTATATTATTAGTGAATTCAACTATTTGTTTTGTTTTACGTCTCTCAAATGAGATATGAGAATATAATTCAAATATTTAGTTATTTTGTGTAATTTTTGAAAGGGAACCAAACAAAATTTCGGGTAATCCAAAATCACTCGAAAATTTCCCGAATTATCCGATCAGGCTGGGTAAGTTTGGGTAATGAAATTTTGGGTTCGGGCCAGGTAAGATGGAAAAAATTTTAGGTAATTCGAGCTTTATCCGAACAGTGAAAATTTGGTCTGATTAATCCAAATGCTCGCTCATAAACTCAACAACTCTCTACAATTTTTTTTTGTGTTCAGTTCATCCATTCTTGTTAACATGTAAACCCGAGAAAATGCTTAAAAAATAACAAAAACAGGTGCTATGTTCCTACTTTCCCAGGTTGGAGTTTTAAAAAATATCAATAAATGTCGGGACAGCACGAGAGTCGTTACTCAAATAGAAGTAGCTTACTTATAATAAATGACCAATACTTTAAGATGCAAATTTTTTCTTTATACGTAGCTTCACTCTAGACTTGGTCATTTCTTACATACAATGGGGAATACTAATTTGTTGAACCTTGAAACAATGCGTTTTAGGTAAGATGTGTTCTTTACTCATTTATATGCAATAATGGTCATGCTTTAGTTTATTTAGCATTTTCTACTTCCGAGTTTTATCATGGCTCTAAATTTTACTGACACTTTAATTTCGCTTCTATTTTTTGTTAATTTTTAATTTTTATTCGAGTTTTTATTTTTTAGATAAAAATAAAAATTATTTGATTGTTAACTTATTACATATTATATAAAATTTAAAGATCAATTATTGTATAAATAAATTTTATTTTAATCCCTTATGCAATATTTTGTTAAAATAAATAATTAAAACAATTAAACTGTACTTATAAGTTAATATTTATTTTAATATATTTTTAATTATTAAAGTAAGTTTATTTAAAATTTACATATTTTGAAGATATTTTAAATTCTAACTATATTTACTAGTTATTATTTAATTTAATTAAAAATTAATTAAATTCATAATTTTATTGATAATTAATTTTATTTAATTAAATATATAAAAATTATATTAGTTACATTATTCATAATTCATATTAATAATTAATAAACAAAAACTTCAAACAAACAAATTTTTTTACTAAATTTAAAAATATAAATAAAAAACTAAAAATATTAATAAAAACAACCAAGTCCTAGTGGTTTAATTTAACAGAAAACAAAATCAAATGGTCTCCCTCAAATAATAATACCTTCACCTCAACTTGTTCTATTATGGTCTCTCTCAAGTAATAATGCCTTCACCTAAAATTCTTGTAATCATCTACGAATAAATAAAAACATGTCACCTCAATAGCGTTCTGAAAGTGTCTAATACACATCTTTTTAATTTCAACACTCAAAATTCAATCCATTTAATGATGGATTTGGCAGATGCAGTTGAATTAGTTTTCGTAATGTAGCTATGGAGTCAATATAGGATAAAGAACATTTATTCATTCAACAGTACAAAACCTCACCCAACTCAATTATCATTATCTTAAAGAAGGAACGGAATTCATACTAAAAGCAAAATTGCGGAATTTAAGATGGCATGGCTGGCCTGGAATTGAGCACAGTTTTCCTCCCAACGGCGCCCGTTCGGTTCCCCCACCATCCACCAGCTGGCTTTCATTTCTCATCCACCACTGACCACCACCAGTCCTCTTACCTATCTCATCCCATCCGATCCTCCTCCAATCCTCCTAACTCTCACCGCCATCCTCTAAATTTTAATTTCCACCACGTCCTTTTCCTTATCTTATTTTTGTGGAGTCTAATGTTTTGGCCATATGACTTATTGGTCTACGCACTTTCCTATTTCTTTCGTGACAGTTGACCTCCTCTTTGTCCCAAAGTTTTGTCTCAATTTGTATATTAATATAGACCCACAATTTAAAGTCTTGAAATATTGGGTATAGATAATGTCCAATTTATTCAGAGTCTCACTCAAGCTTAACTTGATTTCTTCAAAAGGAAATAATCCTATGTTATTCTTATATTATTAATGTTGAAAAAAAAAAAGTCAATCAGCAAAACCGTGTCAAATTTACATGTCGTGAAACACTGTAACCCACATTTAGATTATTGTATGTAGATTGTAGAGCCTGTATTCTCCTTGGGAACGAATGAAAAAAATTAGTTGATCACATAAAAGTTGGCGTAGACAAAATCCGTTTTGAAACTCACAATTATATGCGGAGATAATATTGCTGCCCATTATCCACATATCTAAAATTCAGGGCGTTTAAGTTATGTAGACTGAAAATATCAAAATAAATGAGAGTGAAAAAGATTTGACCATAATCCTACAGATTCACATCCGCTATCCTCTCTTATATAAAAAATGTTGGAAAGTTTTGAAATGTTCTTCTTTACCATTTTACCTTAATTATATAATATACATGGACATACACCGTACATCCAATCTTTATCTCCACTTAAAATTATCTAAAAGTGGGAAATAACTTGATAAATTTGCTCACAATCTAAAAGTTCTAGGAATAGACAATAAATTGACTTTAATTTTCGAGTTCCTGAGTGCTACAATAATTTATGGGCTAAAAGAGCTAAATGAATCCTAACGTTTACATTAGTGTGTAAAATGAACCATAACGTTTTACGGTATTCAAAATGAACCCTAACATTTGTAAAACGTTCAAAACAAACCTTAATATTTGGAAAATGTTTAGATTGAATCCTGACTATTAACAGTGTTAGGGTACTGTTAGTTACCTGCTAACATGGCCAAAATTTTACCGACATAGATTTTTTTAATGTTTTGGTTGTCAGACCCACCAGAAGCTGACGTGGATATTTATAAATAGAGGTAGGTCCCACCTCCAGTGTAAATGTGGCGTTTTAAGCGATATAAATGGTGCATTTAGCATTGTTCATTAACGCTGCATTTTGTTCACCCAACACTCCTCCCTTAAACACAACATATACAGAGGAGGAGACACTATTTTGAAGAAAAACAAGATGTTGTATTTGCTTCTTCCTTCGTCCTACAGGCAATCCCTAATCTACCATCTTCTTCACTTTTCATACAATCCTTAATTTGTGAACTTCATTTCTTAATATGTGTTCATCTTTAATCCCAAATTCTATTAAGTTCAATCCCTAATCTGTAGCATTACTCATCTTCTTCTTGAGCAAACAACAATCTAGGAGGGTCACCAACTCGTTTGGAACAATTATCCACCACCTTCTAAGAACTTAGGATCAACGCCACCGTCGTCGTGAATCAAAGATAACATCTGTTGTATCTTCATCATTTGTTCCATTATCTTTATTTGAGTATAACTCTAAGACAATGATATGGAGGAAATTTTTTTGGTTTTCACTTCTTCATACCCTCGTCTGTTGTGTCTTCAATTTCATTTTGGATGTGAATGGAAGTTGAATTTGTGAATGCCTATGAATGGTCTGACCATGAAAGTTGAATTGGATGATTAGTGTGAGCTTGACTATCCAGTGAAGGGAAGGAACATGACTATCCAACTTACTATTATTTCATTGCAGTTGTTTACTATTAGGAGTTGCTCCCTATATGCAGAATCCATCAAATATCTACAAACATCAAAAGTCAATAATCTGATCGACACATAACCACATATCATAACTTCCCATTTGCAAAATCCATCAGATGAATCCTGAACTTGACATTTTCACAGATGTATTCTCCTGGTCTTGGATGCTTATATATAGGAGTGTGTGTGAGAGAGGGGGTTGTGGGGTTACAATTAATGAGCAACTCTCTTCTTCTCTTTACTCTTGCATATATCCATTACTTCTAAAAGGGGTTTTCTTTCTCCATTTCTGATCTTTGTTCCAATACTATATTGTTACAAAAGAAACAAAATCAAACACAATATTCACTTGTTGTTAGAGACCATGAGGCATTTACTTTACGTAATATTAAAGTAAGGTCATCTGACTTGAGAATATAATTACACACTATATTAAAGTAAGGTCATCTGACTTGAGAATATAATTACACACTTTGGTCTTCTTCATATTAAACTTCAATTATGAATAATTTAAGTGGAGAGGAAGTAGTAATTGACGCACCTCAAAAGATGGTGGTTTCCTTGTATACAATGACTCCTTTCCATATGGCCTCATCAAAACCTACCAGGTCAGTCAAAAAATATTGGCCCATAGATGTTATTTGTCATATACATATATATGAGCATGTATGAATGATATGTCTATTGAGTTATTGGAGAGTTTATTTTTGGTTTTGATATAAATTACTTGAATGATTGGTAATCTCTTTCAAATATATTCGTAAAAGATTGAGGAAATTGCATTTTCCATATTTGATTGTGGATTATAATATGCCAACTATATCTTGCTCATTTTGAAAATTGAAGTCTTTAAGCAAAAGGGATAATTAACACCCTGGATATTACACATTATGATCTTTATATTTTTGACTTCAAGTATGGAGGAATCTTCTTTCTGTTGGATTTTTCCTATAGATAGGTTCAAATCTTATATTGGTGTCTTCTATTATAGATTTTTTTGCTTCTCTATTGTTTCCCCCCATAAGTGTAGTGCATTTTTCAACATTGTAAGTATTAGCTTTTATTTGAGATTATTTGACATATTGTTTCCACTCCTAAAAAGACACTATTTAAGATTGTTGACATATTGTTTTCACCTTTGATTAGAAGAACTAAGAATACTAATATAATTTTTACAGTGACTATATAAAGATATGAACGTGAAGTCTTCAATTAACACTACATTAAATTCAAATAATGATTATCTAGTGTGTTATTGTGATTTAGAACTCTGTTAAGAACTTCATAGAGTGATAAAAAACTCAGGAAGAAGATTTTATGGATGCCCCAAATATCGTATAAGCTTATTTTTCGATAAGTTAAAATTGTTTGTATATATGTTTAATGTTTTTGTTGTTAATTAATAATTATCTTTCAGGATAGAAGATGTGAATTTTTTAAGTAGTACGATAACAAATTTAGCGAGAGAGCTATTGAAGTAATTCATAACTTGAAGAAAGAAGTATATAGTTTAAAGCATGAGGCTCAATGAAACATAATTGAATCATGTTCAACGTTCAAAATTAAGGAGCAATAAAGCTAATGAAAAAAGACATAGTTTTGCTAACAAAAGAGAAAATTGAGTTTAAATTTGTTGTACTGATTAATGTAGGGGTTTTTTTTTTACTTATGATGAGTTTATGGCCTTGGTTGGCAATTATTTGATTGCATTAGCTGTTAGTTGATAGCTGATAGCTGATTCTATTAGCTGATTTGACCAGCAAATTGTATTAGTTGTTTGTCATTTGATGTTTGGTAAAATTAAATATTTAGTATTAGCTGTTTATGTGTAAAATGACTTATGAGGACATGACTTTAAAAAAATTATAAGGGTATGAATATTATATATTTGAATATTCTTATAGGAATCTAGATTTTAGATATTTAATTATATAAAAATTAAGTTTATAATCATCAAAATATAGATTAATAATCCAAAATATTATACCAATATCATAGGTATATATTATTGAACTTTAAAAAAAATTGTTCCATTTTCAAAAGTTCAATATTTCATTTATCAAAGTTGAAGCAAAAAACATAAGTGAGTCATACACCACCGTGCATGACTCTAGTCACGAGGGTGACTAATTAAGTCACCACCCTCGTGCATGAGTGAGACAGGCTAGAGAAGTGAGACCAGACTAGAGCGCGAGAAAGACATTGCATAGAGAGTAGAGAGTGAAGGACATTATAGGAAAGGTTAATCAGTTGTTGCGTAAACGCTTCTTACAAGTAGCTTCTATAAAATTTGCTGGATGAGTTGAATCAGCCAACCCAACCAGCCAACAACCAATAATGTTGGTCAATCAGTTAAAAAATAGCTGATCAACTAACATCCAAACAGGGCCTATATATGGTTTGTTATGGACAAGTAGAACTAAATTGTAC
>JAOQMQ010000194.1:20892184-20911728 GCA_027563845.1 Erythroxylum subrotundum
TAGAGAGATATGAGAGTGGCAAGTTATAATGTTACATAGGTCTTGTATATGATGATAGCTTTGATGGTTGCTTGGAATTTAAGGTTTGATGAACCAATTGAATCAAGAATTGATAGAATGATGAAATAAGATTGATGTGTAAGTTAGTTATGAAGTGAATTTGCACTAGAATAAGTGATTTTGGGAAGAATATAAGTGTTTGTGATGATATGAAGGTGGTAGGAAGCATGAAAGAAGGTTTGGAGGGCTTTGGGGAAGCCTATGTCCATTAAACGGACATAGGAGTCCGTTTAACGAACCTTCTCGGGTGAAAATGGACACTTTGGGCAGTGTGTGTCCGTTAAACGGACATGGGTGTCCGTTTAACAGACTGTCTCGTGTGAAAAATGCAGTTTTGTCAATTCATGTCCGTTAAACGGACATGCATGACAGGCACGGGAAAGATGGTGTATGTTGACCCCTTTAGAGGCCGAATCTGGCTTTGATGCCTCTAATACAAGTTGTAGCCCGTGAAGTCTTCTTTTTAATGCAGTAAGAACGAAAGAAATCCGAGTTTGATAGAAAAAGTTATGGAATTCGCGCCAAAGTATGTTGAAATTGATTCAGGATGTAAACATGGTGCATTGTTTAGGGCATAACTCCCTCATCCGACCTCCGATTGAGGTAATTCTTAGACCAATGGATTCATAAGACATGTAGGTATCTGCCTATGAACATTTGTATCATTTGGAGTTGAATTGAGAGAGTTTGCATTAGAACAAGGGAGAGGTCAGTTTAGAGAGTATGATTGGAATATGAGCACATGTTGGTATTTTGATGATATCTTGATGTATAGAACTCTAATTGAGGTGATACTTATGCCAAATCAAACTAGAGACTCATATATATGATTCACATGCAGAAGTCAAACTGGAATTAAGTTTTAAGTCTTCCAAATTTTGATCACAAGCAGGCGAATTGAGTCCAAACATATGACTGTTTTTGTATGGGCGCACTATTGAACAATTGTCAGTGACTTTTGAGACGTTATAAGATTGAAGATATATGAATAATGTCTAATTATGGTCCAATGGAAAAAAAAATTTATATGGCTAATTAGGGTTTATGGAGATAACCCTTCAAGGTAAGATGATCACGATTCACGTTTTATGGCTCAAGAGTTGGGTTCCGAAAGCGGGATCCAACAATACTCATGGATCTTGAAGTATGTATCTCTTTTATATCGTTTAATCTTGCAAAAATCATATAACATATCCTCCTTGTTCAACTGTTTCTTAGAAGCACCTCTGCCAGCCCCTTTTGCACTACTGTTACCAGAATTACTCACCATCATACCACTAGTTGTATTCTCAGCAAAGGTAACGTTAACCTCTCGTTGTTTTTCAACCCTAACCACCATCACTTAAGCCCTATCTACATGAGGCAAAGGTTCCATCATAAGTATTTGACTCCGAATAGCATCATACTCTTCACTCAATCCCATAAGATATTGTATTAATCGATCATTATCCCCAAAATCAACTAACTGCTTTAGGGATCCGAATGAACACTGTTTTAGGGCTCCATATGAACATTATGAGATGGGAGCCAAATAGTTCAGTTCATCCCAGACTTTATTGAAATACATGGAAATAGACAGTTCCCCTTGAGAAATTGAACTAATTTCTCTCTTGATCTGATACAACAACGGGCCATTACACTCTTCGTACCACCGCTCTAGTTCTTTCCAAAGAACCCTAGCCGAACTCGTGTACTAAAAAGACTCCACGATGTCTTTGGAGGTGGCGCTAAGAATCCACATGTGACCATAAAGTCGACCTGACACCACCGATCATAGTCTGGTGAGCTTTTTGCTGGTCTTTCACACTTATTGTTGATGAAATCAAGCTTCAGCTTTGCACATAAAGTGATTCACATCGCACGGCTCCAAGACAAGTAGTTGTTGCCGCTTAACAGAGTCATGACGAGAATCATCCCAGGATGATCTGAGTTCTGCATAAACATCAGATTCTCGTCACCATTAACACTTCCAAACGACGATCTTAAACCTCTCATGCCGTCTACCATGATTCAGATGCGAAGAAATCATGAAGAAATCATAAAACCTGAAGATTTCAATTTGTAGACAGATCTAAAATAAATGAATGGGATATTTTATTCATAAATAAAGATGGTATATATACCACCACTGTACATAATAATAAAACGGCGACTCCCACTATATAAAACGCAACCCAACTAAACAGAAATAAAACCTATACAGCAGAAGTTAATGAACAAAACATAAAAAATACTTGATTTCGATTCTATGACTTTTAACAAGCTTTTCAAAGCAAAAACAAGTCCTTTTTCTCGACATCCTTCACGAAAGTTGATCACTGGAACGTTGTTAACGTCTTTCTATAACGTTCTTAACATGTGACCCTCTTGACAGGTCAGAGAATCTGAATGTTCACGAATTACTTAAGCAGCTGCAGGAGACCTTAACCTTATAAATATAGCTTCCATATTGGGTTTTCCCATCACAGGCTCGATATAGGTCCGGTTTGCACTGATCGGGGTCCATTTTCTTCTTGGACTTTGACCCATTGACTTAGATCATTTATTAGGCCACTTTATTATCTTTATTCGGATCAAATTACATAACTTAACTGATAAATCATTGAAAAACCAAAAATTACATTTAATTGTTGCCCACTTTATAGGGAAAATATCTAACATTCTCCCTCTTTGATAATAATTAATTGCAATGTTGACTCAAATTAAAACCAGTTTAAAATTTAGTTAAGCTACGTTACTAAATTGATTGATTAAGTTTGAAAATAAAACATTTGATCCAAAGATAACGAAAGTCCATTATTTAGTCCCGCGAGGCTTTCGATACCAAAAGATATCAATCACATGTGTCATGTGTGACATAGGTCCAATATAATCATGAATATCTAATATTTCACTAACATGAAGGGGAAAATAAAGTGTGGCAAACTCAGATGATACCTGTATGATCTGATATGTATCATCTTTCTGTTTTGTAGGTCTCGATTTCTCTAAACTTTATGCTAAACTATATAAGAGAAATCTTATTTTCTCTCACCTAATGCTAAACTGCATTAGAGAAAGTCTTTATGTTCTCTAATTAAATGCTAAATTGCATTAGAGAACCTTTACGGGATTAAAACTTATATCCCCCTATGTTATGTCAAAATCCATGGATATATATATGAAACTGTATGTGTCCTAATGACATAAGCTTAAGGTCAAGCTACATATATGCCCAATGACCTGTAACATGCTTAAGACCAACACGAATCTTAAAACTTTCACATGTATTATGACTATGTATGATAACACGTAGTACTAAGGATAAACGATAATCATCTTTATTAATGAACCACCATACTATCATAATACATCAAAAAATATAAAAGTACAAGTGTATATGGAGCAAACATAATAATCCCTAACTAATAGTGTCTAAGGACTTCAATACACCCATACTGTATACATGTTTTTCAAACACATGTGGGCAAAGTCTTTTAGTTAAAAGATCGACTAACATTTTCTTAGTCCTCAAATGCTCCACCTCAATGTCACCTTTATGTATCTACTCCTTTATGGTCAACTATTTGAATTCTAAATACTAAGTTCCTGTGATATTCTTATTATTTTTTTCTAAACAATACAGTAGCAGGATTATTACAATACAACCGAATGGGTCTAGCCATTGAATCAACCACAGACAACTCAAAAATCAAGTTTTTGAGCCAAACAGCCTGTGAAGCAGCCCCATAGCATACACTCTGCATGCATGGTTGAGGAAGTCATCCGTGTCTACTTATCACTCTTCCATGAAATTGTACCATCTGTAAACTTAAAGCCTTATTCTGCTATGGAGTTCCTATCTTCTAGACACATAAGTTAAAATCCAAAATATGGATCACCTATGAGGTTTAAACTGTTGACTTTTTTATATGTCAACATATAATATTTGATTCCCTTTAAGTATTTGAACACTTGTTTAGCTACATTTCAGTGGTCTACACCTGGGTTAGCTAAATAGTGACCCAACAGTCCAACAGTAAATGCAATGCCCGACCTAGTGTATACCTTGACATATATTAAGCTACCAAATGCATTAGAATATGGAACATTCCTCATGGCCTCTCTCTTTACCTTATTCTTTGTACACTATGCCAAAGATAATCTCTCGCTATGAGAGATTAGTGCTACAACAGGTTTACATTTAGTCATATTAAACCTTTGTAGAACATGCTCAATGTATGCACACTGTGAGAAGCCTAATAAGTGTTGAGATCTGTCCCTCTTAGGATAAAAGATGCTTCACCAAGGTTCTTCATGTGAAAATGCTTGGCCAAAAGTTGCTTAATGTCATGCAACATCTGTGAAGTAGCCCCATAATATGCACTCTGCATGCATGGTCGAGGAAGTCATCCGTGTATACTTATCACTCTTCCATGACATTGTATCATCTGTAAACTTAAAGCCTTATTCTGCTATGGACTTCCTATCTTTTGGACACATAGTTTAAAATTCAAAATCTGAATCCCTTGTAAGGTTTAAATTGTTGACTTTTGTATATATCAACATATAATGTTTGATTCCTTTTAAGTATCTCAAAACTTATTTAGCTGCATTCCAGTGGTCTATACCTGGGTTAGCTAAATAGCGACCCAGTAATCCAACAGTAAATGCAATGCCCGACCTAGTGTATACCTTGACATACATTAGGCTACCCACTAGAATATGGAACATTCCTCATAACCTCTCTCTTCACTTTATTCTTTGGACACTGTGCCAAAGATAATCTCAATAGGTTTACATTCAGCCATATTAAACCTTTGTAGCACATGCTCAATATATGCACACTGTGAGAAGCTTAATGAGTGTTGAGATCTATCCCGATGAATCTGAATACCTAGGAAAAAAGATACTTCACCAAGCTTCTTCATGTGAAAATGCTTGGCCAAAAGTTTCTTAACGTTGTGCAACATGGTCATATTATTCGACACGAGCATTATATCATCCACATATAATAATAGGAGGGTAACTTTGCTTCCCCTAACCTTGTCATACAAACATCTTTTATCTTTATTTTCCATGAAGCTGAAAGAGGCCAAAACCTCATCAATTATTAGGTATTACTTTCGGGAGTTTTGATGTAAACCATATATTGATTTGCTTAACGTACAAACCATGTCAGCTCTTTCTGGATCCTGAAAACCTTCAGGTTGTACCATATAGACCTCTCCATAAGGATATTTATTAAGGAAAGTAGTTTTAATATCTATCTGATGTAACTTTATATCATCACGAGTTATAATTGTCGTAATCACTTGAAATGTATCCTTCGAGGATGGGGAGAGAAGGAAACATTAAAGTCAAACCTTTTTCTCTGAGTGAACCTTCTGGCAACTAAGTGAGCCTTAAACCGCTGAACTTTATCCTGAAATCATTTTGGTCTTTTAAATTCATTTACATCTGACGGGTTTGCAATTATGTGGCAAATCAACCAACTCCTATTCCTTATTATACTTCGTGAATTGTATCTCGTCCTTCACTGCATCATACCAAAAAATCTCATGGGGTCCAGAAATAGCTTCTAAGAAAAGTGACCAGATCCACAACATGTCCAACATCATAGTCTTGTTCTCCAAATAGACTATGTAATCTGATGAGATAACAGTTTGTCTCATTTCAGTGGATCTTCACAACTATAGAGGTTCTTGTACGTCAAGAACATCTGTTTATTCAGATATAGGTTCCTATTCCTGTACAGGAATGGTACTAAAACCTAGATCCACTGAACTTGACCTTATGAGTAGCGAATACGTAATAATCATAGTATCCATCCTGCTATCATCATTAGGGTGAGAGGGCCCACCCTCATCATAGACGTCGCATTCTAAAAACTTAGCTATTTGTGATTCTACTATTCTAGCCCCTCTTTCTCTACAGAAAAACCTTTGGCCTTTAGAGTTGTCGGGATATCCTACTAAATAGCAACAAATTGAACAAGCTTGCAATTTATTTTTATAAGAATTATACTAGCGCACCTCTGTAGGGTAACCTTATACACGATTGTGTGGAAGGCTGGGTTTCACCCTTTCCAGATAATTAGGTAGATTAGTCTTGTTCTACATTGAGTTTTTCATGTCCTTTAGGGTGTGGCTACCCCTTTCAGCAACACACCATTTTGCTCAGGGCTATCTGATATATTGAACTGAGTCATTATTCCAACCAATCCTATATATTTAGCAAACGGACCTTTTCATATCCTGAAACACCATGTTTGCCATAATACTCTCCTCCATGGTAAGATTTGACGATCTTGATGGATTTTTTTAATTGGTTCTCAACCTTCAGTCATAAAGATCTTGAACTCATCAAGAACTTCAAACTTTTCTTTAAGCAAGAACACATAAACTGTAATGGGAATAATAATCATTAAATGTTAGAAAAGTTTTAGAATTGCACAGTGCAACTGTTTAAGGTCTACTTATATCCGTATGTATCAGACCCAATAAGTCAAAAGCATGAGTTGACCCCTTTTACCTTATTTTAGTCAACTTACCCCTATAATAGTCAATGCATGTTTCCAGATTACAAAATCCAGAGTTGTGAGAATGTTTTCCTTAACTAATCTCTCAACCCTAGCTTTGGAAATGCAGTTTAATCTTTATGCCACAACATGTATGACTTATTCTTCATCAAGGTTCTCCTTTTATAACTTGTTCGGTAAGATACGAAGAAGCATATATCTAATTTGGGGTAAGACACATTCCATATAAACCATATGACATGAAAGTTGTACCAATATTTTTTGTATTAAGCAACAACTGTATAACATTAATTACAAAATGATAACTTTCTTTGTCCAAAATTTGATACAAAGATCAAATATGAAATGTGTTATGTAAAATCAAAATGAACTTTGCAACAAGGTTCATAACATACATCCCTTATAGATATAACGTTTACTTCTTCATTGCTACTAACCATCAGTTTCTCCTTCCCTTTAGTTGACTCTATCCTGGATATGAATCCTTGCACTGTGGAGGCAACTCAATTAGATGTTCCACCATCTAACCACCAAAAGTCAGAGGTGGCTATAACATAATTAGATTCATGAATTGAGAAGCCAATGAGTAACTTGATGGTTTCATCATTTCCTTCCAGGCTTTATGCCGCTGGCTTCTTTATATCCGCAAGACCTTTACCAACACTGGATTGACCAGCATCAGCATGTGGAGAAGATTTAGACTTTTTACCTTTAAACTTAACAGGCTTCATTTTTTTTTTCCTTTAGTTGCTTCGAGAACTGTAGGAGCAGCAATCTCTAGTTTCTCCTTCTCAGTAACACAATGGGCAATCAAAGCATTGAAGTGTAACATCCCGTTTCTATACTAAGGGTTAGAACCCTAGATTTCTGTAAATGAGAAATAGCAATGAGATATTAGAAAAATGCATTTCATATTCATGCATAATATGGCATTCATACACGGGAATTTGATAATTGCACACATTACAATGATTTGTTCATACACTCATTTGACATTTTTTCGGGTATAAATGATTGTTATAAAGTGAATTATGGATTATGTGTCTTAAAAATTGAGTTGGTGTGTATAAGTAGTGATTTAGAATTTTTGGTGAAATTTGAGAATATTCTGAAATTTTGGGTATGTTTGGACTAGAAAAAAAATGCCAAGTGAAAAGACAATTGATAAATGACAGTAGAAATAAATGTCATATGGCAGTAGAAATTATTGATAAGTGACATTAAGATTTAATGACAAGTGTCATAGAAAATCAGGAGAAAATTAGACTAGAAATGGAGAAACAAATGAACTAGTAGTTTAAAAGACAAAATGAAGACCATAAGGTGGTGACATGTGGCAAGTGACAAGTGTGACTTGCCTTACCACACATCTCACTTACGTTTGGCCTAAATGAAAGACAACCATTTGGTCTTTCATTTTATTTCTTTGGTTAAATGCTCTCTTCTTCATTTTCTTCTTCTCTACTCACGATCTAGAAAAATTGAAAAAGAATGGTTGGAAAATGTTAGCTGTAATATTTCCACTGGACATGCATCTGTATTTCAGCCATATCTTGATCTGTAGAGATCTAAATAGGATTATTTTAAGTTTATATTAAACTAGAGACATATGGATATACTTTTCATGAAGAAATCAAAATTTAATTATGTCTCTAAGAGTTTCAAAATTTGGCTTGAAGTTGAGTACAGTGGGCTGACTCGGTTTGGGAACATTCTGTAGTATTTTAGATATAACTTGAAGAATATTGAACCAAACCGCATGAAATTGGTTTCATTAGAAACTTAAGACATATGAGAACATTTTTTTAGAAGAATATATTGCCTAAATCTCTCATTTTATTTGTTAAAATAGCCATGCAAAATTAACCCGAAAATCTTTTTTGAAAGAAAAGCTGGAATGATGCTTGAATAAAGGAGTGCACGATTGTGACAGAGGAGGGGCACTGTTGTTTGACAGCTTTTAAACACCCTTTACTCTTTTGACCATAACTTCCTCTCCAAACCTTGAATTGACTTGAAATTTGAACCATAAGCTCCTCATACATTGTCCTTCCTCTCCATCAAATTTCATTGTCATCTCAATTCACTAGGGAAAGAATTGATAAATGGTTGATTGATGAACTTAGGAAGATCAAGTTTCGCAAGATATGATATATGAATGTATCTCAATTCGAAAGTTATGAGTTGTTAATGATATAAAAGTGTTCTTAGAAATGCGAATATGATTGTAAGGAGATGAATAATGTGTATCAAGTAAAGGTGAATGAGAATTGGATATTATGAGAGCATATAATGCTAGCAAAGAAATGACGAGTAATTGAATTATGATATTAGAATAACCAAGTGTTCTTGAGGTGTAAACCTAAGAATAAGCTAGACACATACAAATGATAAGGTTTGAATTACCATGAGATGTGAATAAATGAAATATACCCGGAATAGTCAAATTGAGCATGCATTATACATAACACATATACATATGTGTACGATTGAATGTTTATGTGATTGTGCAATTAATAATGTGTATTGAACAATGTTTATATACAAGATAAAACGTCCGCATCCAGATGTTTCTGGATCATAGAAGCAATTGCTAATCTGGAGTGTATTGTGAGTCGACCTAGATGGTCTCATTTTCATTGTTTGTTATGTTTTAAATTATGTATTGAATTATTATGTGAATGTGATTGTGTTGATTCCAAACATTGAATGTCCGAGGCATTTGATGCATGAATAATATATTGGAAATGTTGTTTGTGAATTTGACGAAATAAGTGATACTCAACATTATTGTTGAATGCCGGACCAAGGTCCGATGATAAATGTGAATGTGAATGTGAAACTGAAATCAAGTAACTGATTGAAAATACGTGGATATGATGCAATTCATTACTTGAATGCATGACAACATAAAGGCTATTGTGATCGGAGTAGCCACCGAAAAGGAGCTTAAAGCTCAGAATGTGGTAAGAGCCTCTAGCTCAGTTGTTAATATACTCAATATCCACTAAGGAATATGGGATAATATCTGAAACAAGTCTGGTATCTACAAGGGATATGGGTCAGTAAAAAGGCACCCGGTCAGAACAAAGTAATAATTGGAAGTGAGTCTTATGTGCATTGTATTTATAATTGATAAGTATGTTTTAAATGATCGAAATGAACTGTTTGACTGCTCTGAATGTGAAATGTAGAATAAGTGATCAAAGTTTGGTGAAATGATGTGTATTATATGATGACATGAAGTGTATGTGAAATTGAAGTATAAACTGTTGTGCTATGTGATATGAGTGAGCCATCGAGAATGGTTCGCTCACTGAGTTTGCAAAACTCACCCCAAAATTGTAACATTATTTTTCAGGCTTAGAGAAGATCACCAGTTAGACAAATTAGAGTCTAGCCACTACATTCGAGTAAGAAATAAAGGTTATGACCAGTTAGCGTCTGCATAGATTTTTCTATTATTTTTGTATTAAAAATGCATTGTGCAATTATTGTACGTGTATCTGATTAATTCTGTTTGGTAATGACTTTCCAAATTGGAAATATTTGTAAATGAGATTGATCAATGAGCGTAATAATAATTGTGATTATGAAGTTTATAAAAAAAAGGGCCCAATTTGATTAGTGGTTTTTTGTAATAAGCGTGTGATTTTTGAAAATTTTTTAAAGAGTTCAATTGTTTGACGGTTCTAGCGCACTACTCTTGTAGAGTATGTTCTCGAATACTGTCGGTATGTTTAGGGATATGCACTATGAGAGTGGGGTGCTACTTGAAGTCTCATTCCCCATCCAGCGAGTAATATGTCGTCACTAGATTACTAAACTATGGAGAGACTATGTTCAGAGTCTAGTGAACTATAAAGACATTAGGAAGAGGAATATTCAACATCTTCAATCTACTATGAAGATGGATCATTCTTGATATGTACTCCATCACTCCCCCTTCGCCAGTACACCTCATAGAGAATAATTCTTTCATCAAAGTACTTACCTCAGCATTAGATAAGACTGTGTACCTTTGGGAGACATTATTAAGAAAATTCTTCGCTATGTCTGTATCTAAAAGTCCACTTAGCAGATGGTCAGGTATGGATCTCTTAATAGTTATACAACACATTCTGTTCGACTGATCCCAACCTGCATAGGCTGCTTTATGAGCTTTCGAACTTTTGGATGTAAGTGGAAATGACCTATCCTTACATATAGCCATATCAATTTCAGCCATTTCCATTGGACTCAATACAGCCTCTATCCACTTCTTCGAATTGAAACCAGTAAGGGTTTCAATAATGACATTGTGATTGCTGACCAAAAAGGTGACTGCAAAATGATAATGGAAAGATCAACACAAATGTAGGATAGCAGCAATACTCAAAGCCATTAAATAATATATGTACTGAGAATCCGGTCACACATATTATGAAATACCTGTGGGCTAAATACACAATATATGCAACTAGACTTTCACATAAAAGTGATTAGAGTACACCCATTAACTATTATAACACTATCCCCTGTGGGTGAATAGATTATTCAAGCAATAACTTTCCTCCATCTAATACCTTTATGCTCATCTCAAAATCTCATGTAAGGTCATTATGAGCAGAATAACAAAACATGAGACTAGAGACATCGTATAACATGTAAGTAGAACAATTAAAAATACTGACTCGAAAGGGTACTGTGGTGACTACATTCTCATCAGTTTCTAAAAGATCCATAAAGACATGGGATACATCTTTATGCTATCCTCACATTCTTTATGGACATACTGTATGTGACAATATTCCATCAATAAATGCAAAAACATATGCACATTCTAATTATCACACACTAGTGCTAAAGACATTCTCTGAAAATTTTATTTGAGACTTTTGTATCGAAAAATCTCATTAGAGTGACCATCGTGTGTCACTGAACACTAAATCGACTACCCGAGACGCGGGAACCTCATGTATCTCCCTTATGTCAAGTTCATTGCACGAAAATTTACTTAAATTGGCTTTAGAATGTCTTAATTCCTTTTTCTAGAGTTAAACTTTAATTTATTACTCATGTAATAAAATCCAGAAAAATTAAAAACTCACTTTACAAATTCTTCCACCTCGAAAATTGACCTAAAATAACCTAATGTACCTTTACGACAATTTTGAAATTTTGAGTTTCTTTTCTGTACTACTAACGTCAGTGCTACTATAGCGCTAACGACAGTATGACGTCATTGGATAAAGTCAATGTGTGCGTATTCGAAGCGGTGCTACGCGTGCAGTGGACTACCCCACACGTCGAACGCACACCCATGTGTCTACCGCCTCTGGTGCGTGTGTCTCATGCGCCGACATGTGGCAGCACCCCAGCTGTCCACGTGTTTGTTGTACATGCTCCTGATGTCTTCTCTCTCCTCGTCAAAAACAAGTGATTTTTGGCGACTTTTGCGTCAGTTTTTGGACCTCTGAAGCTTGTTTAACCCTGTTTTTTCGATGTTAAACACATTCAACATGTATTCAAGCAACCATACACAAAAAAACCAAAAAACGGATCGATTTTCACCAAGTTCCATATGAAGAAAAACTAAAAAATGGTTGTTTTCTTTCATCCAATCATGTGACCTGGCTCTGATACCACATTTAGTGCGTAACACGAGCCTCAATTACACATCCAAGATCAAATGTGAAATAGAATGAAAGATGAAAGCATGAAAAATACCTGATTTCGATTCTATGACTTTCAATGAGCTTTTGAAGCCGAAACAAGTCCGTTTTCTCAACAACCTTCACAAAAGTTGATCATTGGAATGTTGTTAACATCCTTTTGCAACTTTCTTCACGCATGAACTTCTTGATGGGTCAGAGAATCTGAATGTTCACGAATTACTTAAATAACTTCATGAGATCTTAACCTTATATATATATATAACTTTTAGATCGGATTTTCCCGTCACATGCTCGATATGAGTCTAGTCTATACTGATTAGGGTCCATTTTCTTTTTGGACTTTTACACATTAACTTAGATTATTTATTGGACCATTTTAATGTCTTTATCCATATCAAATTACATAAATTAACTGATAAGTTATTAAAAAACCGAAAATTATAGTTAATTGTTGTCCAATATATAGGGAAAATGTCTAACAGCTTGTAGTAGAGTTGGAGGTTGTTTTCCTTGATAAAAACAAAGGATTGAATTGCCTTGCAAATTTCTTGGACAGAAATCACAGCAGAAACTGGATTTATTTCTGAAACCAGGATCGGGAACATTATTGATAATGGAAACTGACTTCGTCAAACTTTATCATAACACATCTGAACTCATTTAAACAGCTTTGAGATGCTCCGCACAAGAAAGCTTTTGAGTTGACTGAAAATGGAAGCTTTCTTCTTCTTTTGCTTCTTCTTTTGCTGAAGCCTTTTCCCGCTATTATTTCTTGACCTTGTTTTCCTAGATGTATTCCGACCATTCGATATAGCATTTGATCTTGTTTGAGCTTTGGGAACAACTATTTCAATGATCTCTTCCTCCAATTTCTTTTCTTCCTCTACAATGGCATGTTCATGACCTTCATCTTCCATTGGTTTTTCGTCGTTTACGGTTCTCATCGAACTTCCATCGGAGTTCAGTCCTCTCAACCTTGTCAAAACCAAATTTCGGCTTGCCTCCGCTGCGAGTTTCTGTTCCATGGACACGTTAATCCTCCACTCTGCAAGTGCCTCTTCATCTTTGGCTCTCTTTTTCAACGCATAATATTCCTCCCGCGAATGCTCAATCATGGCGTTTTCAGTTTCTGAAATGTTGATAATTTGGATTGCGTTGGCCGCCGATGCAGCGAAAGCTTCCGCTTCAAGGCGTGTGGCTCGGAGAGTCAATTGCAGCGTCTTCAGAGTCTGCTTCCTCATCCTGAGGACAAGTTTCAGACTCGACCTGTCCACGCGTTCTTCGTCTCTGAGCCGTTTAACAGTCTGTAAGTCTTCACGTGCTTGATCCAGAGCTTGAGTCAATTCATTAGTGAGTTTAGTAACCTTCAATTCCTCCTCCTTCTTAGTTCTGAGCTCCTTTCTGCTGTCCTCCATCTGCGATTCGAGTTCTGATATCACGATATTGGACATGGATGTTCGGTTCTTGGCACTTGAAAGGCCTGACTGCAACTTTTCAAGCTCGTCAATGAAAGGCGCTGAATCTAGCCACGATTCCATGGCACTGTCCCTGGCTTTCTTTAGTTCTTCTTTCGTCATAATCAATTGCACCATCTTCGCCTGAAGTGTGTCCCCAAGAAACTCCTCTGACGATTCTCTTGTTTTGGAGATGGAACTCTCTCTTCTTTTCTCAGTAGACGGCTCCATTTTTTCTTTGCCTCTGTCAGGAATTGCTGAGAGTATTAAGTGTTCACTTCGTTGGTTTTCATGTTTGAATTATTCCTACCAATATATTGTGTTTCGGTGGTGTGTCGCTCTCATCAAATTTTAGTGCCTTTGCAAATACCGAGTTTCGTGTCCCATGTTGGTGTATGGCAATGAGCTCGGCTCGGCCGGATCAGCTCTATAGTGAGCTTAGCCCGGCCTGATTCAGCTCTATCTGACTAAATTTTTAAAAAATAAAAAATAAAAAATTAAAGTGTTATCTATTACTATTCCTTTATTAATTATGTAAATAATTAAAAATTATGGGATAAACGTACTTTTTGATCCAATGGTCCGTTTGGGCCGAAAGATCTTTGGAAAGAAAAGAAGCCTTATACGGTTCTACCAACGCAAAAACGCATATATTCCACCAGAAAGGCGGCACAGCGCACCTGGCGCACTTCAATAACAGCGCCACAATTTCTTATTCTGTTTCTTCTTCTTCGTTAAGATTTTAACTCGCTACCTGACTCACTGAGCCGACATTCATGGCCGAGACTGACTCCGGGTACGGTTCCGATTCCTAGTTCTGGTTTGGAATTTGTTTTCTGAATTGTAAGATGACTGTAACTGGTGAGGTGCAATCTGGTTCAGCATCGAACAGCTGGCTTACTGTGAGATCATCATCGTGCGTCACGGTGAAACGGAATGGAACGCATCTGGAAAAATTCAGGTTTTCTATTCTTTATTTTTTCTGTCAAGTTTTTGGTTTTGTTTCGAAAATGTAATTTGTTTAAGAGCGAAACGGCACTGTGTCTTTGTGAAACGACCCGACAGGGACATCTGGATGTGGAGTTGAATGAAGTCGGGAGAGAGCAAGCAGCTTTGGTGAGCCCTGAATCTTTATGACCACTATTTTAGTGTCACAATCTTTTTTTTTTAAGAATAAAAATATTCGGGTTACATTTTGTTTAGGTGGGTGATCGTGTATCAAGGGAATTTAAAGTTTCTGCTGTGTACTCTTCTGATCTGAAGAGAGCTCTTGTAACAGCGGAGACGATTGCTGATCGATGTGGCCTATCTGAGGTTTGGATATGCTGTGATCATTTCATAGTTGTTTTTATCTGCATAATGTAGCAACGATGAGCTTGATTTTGTTGGTCAACAAAACAGAGAACAAAGTTTTATTCTTGACGATCACACTAGTATTATGCAAGTATTTCTTTTGATCATTTGATTTTCATGAAGCCAGAGTTTGGTAGGGGACCTGGTATATGTTGAGTGGCATCTGTTATTTATTTTAATGTTTTTACTTGATTGGAATTTGATTTCAGGTATTCAAGGATCCAGATCTTCGAGAAAGAAATTTAGGGGATATTCAAGGCCTTACAATACGTGAAGCTGCCACAGTTAGAACTAAGGCTTACCAAGCCTTTAAATCCCACAGCACCAGTCAAGAAATCCCAGTAAGTAATCCTCAACTCAGTTGTACCTATTGTGGCTATTTTGCACAACAGCGTAGTTATAGTGAACTTTGTTCAAAAGGGCTGTTAATTACGTCCATAAAGTGGAACTTGGCCTCCTAAACAGTAGGTAAGATGAAGAGCTGAATGTCGGCAGTTGTATGAGAGGTGGAGGTCTTGCTCTGTAAGCTAATGAGTTTGTAGAGCATAAGTATAATTTTGGAGGTTGTAGCATTCTTTAATCATATAGTGAAAACAACCTATTACCTGCCGTGTGATATGCACAAGAAATAGGGGATTGTTGATCAGGTTATCACTAAAATAACCAGTACTTATTTACCAAAAAAAAACCAGTACTTGAAAACTTCATGCACAAAATAAAGAGTTAGACATGCAAAAGATGTAGGAAAATGATGTCAATGACTTGTTCTAGTTAAGATTATTGCTCATCTATATTCACCACATGTACAGGGTGGTGGAGAAAGTCTTGATCAACTTTATCAGCGCTGCACGTCATCATTGCAGAGAATTGCGAAGAAGCATATAGGTACAGCTGTTGATAACGTCTTATATCCTATTAACTTTGTAAAACTTTAATTCATCGGTAGTTTGGCATCTCTTATTTTCTACTCTTTTTTTTCAAACTTAAGCGATTGCTAGATACGTACTTTTCCATCCACATAGCTTGAAATACCTTGTAATTTGTATCAATGTGATGATCTCCGTGGGAAAATTCTGTATGATTGGAAATCTACCCTGTTATCATTTAAATGGTCTAAAATTTTCTGAAGTCGTGTTCTTTCTTTACTTGGGGATTGAATTCATACGTCATTGCTCCTTTTGGTGCAGGGCAATGCGTGGTCGTGGTCTCTCACGGGGGTGCCATCAGAGCACTTTACAACCGGGCTTCCCCTAATCGAATATTTGGAGGAAAGGTGTTAAACACATCTATCAACATATTTCATATATCTGGCGAGGATGAGTGGACCATTAAGTCTTGGGGTGATGTTAGTCATCTCAACCAAGCAAGGTACCTCGAGTCTGGATTTGGTGGTGACAGACTGTCCGGCTAGTTGTTAACTACAAGTCCATTTAATGCTTCAAGCAACAAAATCTGGAAGGCACTGTTTCTCATAATTCTTTCATGTAATCGGGTTAAAAATCTGTATGTTACAGCAATCTCCTGCTTAGGCCCTTGTTTGAAATCTGTAGAATGGATAACTTCCTATTATACGGGGTCAATCTGATGGAATTGCCTTATTTCGAGATAAAATTAGCAGGTATGCTTGAAGTGCATAGTCAATAAGGATCAAGACTGTGCCTTTAATGTAAATTGATACACAATCAAATTGATTCTCGTTCCTCGAAGTTGCTTTGAGAGTGACGGATCTCACACCACTTCAAGCCTGGATGGCAGTGTTCTACTTTCCAATCGTAAGATCTGGCCAACAACCAAAAACTCATGAAACAAAGATTTCCTAGTCATTTTCAGCTTTGACAATTTAACTTGGCTCAGTTTTATTTGAAGTGAATGAGATCCACTTGAATAATTGGACCATAAATATAAAAAGTATCTATTTCTGTTACCTATAGGCCTAGTTGCCAGTCTCATCTAATTCCACTTCCTTTTTTCTTCTTCGTTATTGTCACCGACTGTTTTACTGCCTAGCCCCTCTTCTTCTGCTTGTCTTTATGAAATTGGTTTAATAACCCCACCAAAAGGACTGACATATTCATGCAAAAAGTTAGTAAATGCGTGCAAAAGCAATTTGCATCTTGTGAGTGTGAAAACTTTTAACTCACAGTTTGTTTTTTCATCCTAAAGTCATCACCAAAGTATTTGAAAGATGAAAAAAATAAGCATTCGTAATGTTAAGAGGATTATCAACTTGCACAATATTTTATTTTGCTCCACTTTTAATATACTCTTCGATGTAAAAAGTTTGAAGATCGGACAGGTTCAGAATCTTAGACAATTTCAGTTTTAGAGAGTTTTGAACCATCAGAAATTCAATTGAGTTTGAATTCAAACTACATGAATTAAGTTCGTCGAAATTCAAGCCAATTTTAAGTCATCTTTGTAAGAAGAGAAAGCACAAAGGGTATAAAGGGAAATTCCACTGCCAGCGAATATGAGTTGTCTTACGTTCTGTTTCAACAAAATACCCCACAATCGTTTGATTTATTTCTGTTATGATTGAATGATTCACATTCATTCACCAAGTGTATAAATAAACATTTACAGAGAAGAAATAAGACAACTATTCCTTTCATAAATCTTTACATGGTATCAGAGCTTCATTTGTGACCAATGTCAATAGATCCCAACTTTGGTTTATTAGCTACTAGCCAAAATGTTTCACAATCTTCCACCCCTTCTCTTGATTTCCATGTCTTAACAAAAACCCTAAACTTTAATCTTCCTATTAAGCTTGATAGGCAGAACTTTATCAACCGGAGAGCACAAGTACTTGCAACCGTAAGAACTCTTAAACTTGAAAGTTTCATCACCACTGCACCTCCTCCTCACTTCATCACTAAAGACATGGATCAAGTCACCAAAAACCCAGATCACAAAGCATGGTGTAGAATAGATCAGTTGTCGCTGTGTTGGTTGCTCTCAACTATTGGAGAAGAAGTGATCGGGCAGGTAAACCATTCTAATTTATCCTACCAAGTATGACAAATCTTGGAGAGTCTTTATGCTCAAACTTCATGGTTAGAGTCCTGCAACTAAAACATCAACTCTCAACAATTAAAAAGGGATCACACGCCATATCTGAATATATACAGAAAGTTAAAACCATAGGAGATTCACTCCAAGTTGCAGGACATGTCATCACAGAATATGAACTAATATTAAGTGCCCTTAATGGTCTTGGTCATGAATATGATCTTGTTGTGGTTTATTTAACACACTCCATGAAAACTTTAACTTTACAAGAAGTACAATACTCTCTCATGATGCATGAAACAAGGATAGAACAGTTGAAGACAATAGCTCAAGCAAATATTTCATCACCTGCTGCCAACCTTGTAGCTTACAACGACAATAACCAGAATATAAACAATCGAGGTGGAAGAAGTGGATATAGAGGCAAAGGAGGTCATGGAAAAGGAGACAGATGGAGTGGAAATAGAGTTTTCTGTCAGCTATGCCACAAACTTGGACATGAGGCTCTAAGATGTCACAAACAATTTGATATATCGTGGCAAGGCAACACTACACAGTCATGTAAAGAGAACAACTCCACTCATCAATTTACACAGAATCATGCACAAACTTACCCTCAATCTTAGTTAGCCCTCAATCAACAAGGTTATCCCTCTTTTGAAGCAGTCAGTGATATTACATGGTTTGTAGATAGTAGGGCTACGAATCATGTAATAGCAAACCTCAACAATCTCTCAATTAGCTCAGAGTATGGTGGCAAGGACCAACTTACTATTGGTAATGGTAATTCTCTTCCTATTGCTAATGTTGGCTCTTCTCATATTCATTTACAAGACAACATACACACTCCTCTTGCATTGAAACAAATCTTACATGTTCCAAATATAACCAAAAACCTATTGAGCATATCTAAACTTACCAAATATAACAAGATTATTGTTGAGTTTACTTATGTTAATTGTTTGTCTAGGAACAAGGTAACAGGGAAGGTTCTACTTAAAGGAGTGCTTTGGGATGACCTATATAGCCTTGAAGCTAACTCATCACAAAACAAACCAGGCCAGTCATACAACCACATCCTGTTCATAAGTCTAGTGATTTTCGTTTTTCAAAATACACAGATTCTTCTTCTTCAAAAGATAGCCACTGTGAGGTAAACTTAACACAAAAGAATGTTAATGTTTGGCATGCCAAACTAGGACACCCTTCCAACAATATATTGAAACAAATTTTGAGTTCAATGAAGTTTAATATTAATCTAAACAATTGTCCTTTTGTGATGCATGTAAGCAAGGAAAATTGCATAAATTACCCTTTCAAACTGTAAACGATCTAGAAGGGGGGAGGTTGAATAGATCTTTAATCTTTTTCGCAGAGTTCTACAAAAACACAGAATTAATACACATAAAACAATTTAATCAAATTAAATTAAGAGTATAGAGAAGAAGGGCAAACACTGTTTTTATAGAGGTTCGGTGCTAAGACCTA
>JAOQMQ010000194.1:20914035-20941189 GCA_027563845.1 Erythroxylum subrotundum
ATGCTTTGAGAAAGTGTTATATGTTTGACATGAGTTTATTGTGTTGATGAATTATGAAAAGAATATGAAAATGATTTCTGAAAGGATACTATGTTTGAAAAGGATCAAGTTTCGAAAATTTGCCGTTTTGGGCAACAAGCTTACAAGATTATGAAATACATGTTATGTGGGTTTGGTCTGGTCCATTCTGTTGTCAAGTGCACTTTGACTAAAGGCTTCTCCCGCCTGCCCGCTAGTGGCATGGAGCTCCTTCAAGGACTCCCTCATGTTCACGACTACACAAAACCACTATATGGGATTGTGTTAGCTTATTCTGTTCACGACTACACAGGACCCTTTTTGGGAAGTATGCTAGCTCCTTCTGTTTATGGGCCTTCCAGACCATTTTGATGCGCATATGTGCTCATGATACATTAACAAGATTGATGCATACCTGATTTGCATTATTGAAAATTTGATTGAGAAATATATGCTTTGTGATTTCAATGTGAATTTTTGTTACAACGGAAAATAAGTTGTCAATGGTTTTGCATATTACTGGTTGTAAAATTGTTGCCCACGAGCTTTATAGCTCACCCCCATTCTCCTCCCCCTATTTAGGTAATGAGCAAGAGATCGAGTAGGTCAAGAGTACGGCATCACTCCGAATCGACATACTTTTGTATTTTGTTAGAGTTTTAGGAATTCAAGGCTTTCGCCGCATTTCAAGTTTTATTTGCTCAAGTGTATTTCGTATTTTCGGTTCTTAAACTCAACTGTTGTATTATGACTTGAAATGCCATTAAAGCTTTGTAAAACTCTTACTTTTGTTATTAATGAAATATGTATTTGGATTTTGGAAATTGCATATGTTTATGCACAAGTTCATTTTGGTTTGGGTTTAATTGAGGATGGTTGCATTTAGTAGAGTTAATGATGGGGTTGAGTAGTTGAAAGAGTTTAAGTTTGCATTAATTGAGGTAGGGTATGTTCGTTGCGGCGAGACCAATTGATCGCCGCAACGATAATACGATTGCAGGTTTGCCGCGCCGAAGGTTAAATCTTTCGTCGCGACGTAATTCTCGCATGTGTTCGCCGTGGCGACGCCCGCCTTTGTTTCCGAAGGACCTTTCTTCTAAATTTTCAACTTCTAAGTCTTTCCTCCCCGTTCAAGCTTCATGTGTAACATCACAGATCACCCGTTTATAGATATTGTCCGCTTTGGGCCTTGGCCCAGCCAAGCTCTCACGGTTTTGCTTTTTCCGAGGCCTTCATAGGAGGTCACCTATCCTGGAACTACTCTCGCCCGAGCACGTTTATCCTCGAAGTTCCGATGGGATCCCGTGCATTAGGCCATGGAAAACGTGTCTGTAAGGGAGAGGTATTCGTACCCTTATAAGGCGTACTTCGTTCCCCTCTCCAACTGATGTGGGATCTCACACTCTCCACCCTCCTTAGGGCCCAGCCCTCTTTGGGGTCCAGCCTAGCTGGCACAACGGTTCGGGTACCGGCTCTGATACCACTTGTAACATCACAGATCACCCGCTTACAGATATTGTCCGCTTTGGGCCGTAAGCGGGTGATCTGTGATGTTACATCATGATCCTATGTCCGATGTTGGAATCCGAAAACGGGGTCCAATAATTGCTATCTCAAAATCCCATTTTTCACTCATGAACAAAACACATAAAAGTAGATGTACATTTAATCAGGGATAAGGTCGAAAATGGGACTTTGGAAATCAAATATATGAGTACTATAGAGCAGCTTGCTGAAATCCTAATGAAGCCTCTCACTTTAACAATATTTAGTCTTTTAGTCTCCAAACTAAACCTAGTTCTAAGCCCTCGATTTTTTTTAGTGTGACTGTAAGAAGAGAAAACACAAAAGGCATAAAGGAAAATTCCTCAACCAGCTAATATAAGTTGTCTTACACTTTCTGTTTCAACAGAATACCCCACATTTGTTTGATTTATTTTTGTTATGATTGAATGATTCACATTCATTCACCAAGTGTATATATAAACATTTACATAGATGAAATAAGACAACAATTCCTTTCATAAATCTTTACAATCTTTAAGAAATTTCAAACTGAATTGGACCAATCTTAAACCCAACCCAATTTAACACATTGTCAAGCTTAGTCATATTGACTATGTTTGTTCAAGTTATAGATTAGTTATTTGGGCATAATAAATTAGGGGAAGCCCATTTGTGAAGTGCATATGAGAGGTTGAATGACATTTTTAGAAGTGCATGTTATGTAGCACCTGAAGTTCTACGTAGATCATATGGTATAGAAGTTGATATCTGGAGTATTAGTGTGATTGCATATATTTTAGTGGAATTAAGAACCATATCTTGAATTTTCATTAGAAAGTTGCATTGCGTGATCATACCGAGAATCTAATGGAGGTTTTTGATTTATATGTTTGCTCTTTTAGACCCTTTTGACCTGCGGGCATTATTTTGCTGCTTCTTATTTCCATTTCTTTTTTCCGCCCTTGCCTCCATTCTTTTGGGAATTAAAGAGAGGGTGGTTGGTTTTCCTTTTGGGAGTAGTAAGTGGTCCAGTTTTCAGTTTCTTCTACATCAATGATTACACTTTTCTAAGCTTAGTTTGATACTTCTTTGTTGGCAATGTGGCAGGCCCTCTAAAAAATGTTGACTGTGGATGAACTCTTTTATCTAAAGGAACAGTTTGTGCTGTTTGAACTAAATAAAAATGACACAATAAGCTTAGACAATCTAAAAGCAGTTAGTAATACTAGAACGTTGATTTTTCTTTTGCTCATTTTTAATTGATTTATGCTCAGTCGCTGACATTTATGGTATGTTCAGGCCTTGATGAAACATGCAATAGATGCTATGAAGGAGTCATGTATCCCAGATCTTCTTGCTTCTGTAAGTGTTCAATATGGTGCTTTCTTTAAATTTTTTTGGCTTTCAGGTCTAATTAGTACTTCTTTCTGTTTATGGCAGCTTAATGCGCTTCAATATAGAAGGATGGCTTTAGGAAAATTTTGTGCAGCTGCATTAAGTGCCTATCAGCTGGAGGCAAGCAACTTTCTTGTTGCATACGAACTTTTTGAGAAAGAAGGAAACAGGGCCATCGTCATTGAAGAACTGCCTTCGGTATGGTGATCATTTTTTTTGGAAATTAAAAGAAATTATATTAACAAGGCAGAAACTTGTACACGATCCTCACCAAGGATCCTACAGTCAAAAATTACTTTACACTACACAAAATACAGCAATTACAACAGAAGATTTAAATTAACCATCGCAATCTGAGTTCATGGCTGATGAGGTCCTGTTTCCTATTGAGGCAGCTACTTTTGCATGCTATCTTATCAATTGTTCTCCACATTGTTCTCCCGACGGCAAAATTCAAAAAGAAGTTTGATCTGGTAACTCTATTGATTATTCTAATCTTTGTGTTTTTTGGTTTCCTATTTATGTTCATGTTAATGAGGGAAAGTTAGCGTCCCGTGTCGTAAAATATGTCTTCTTAGGTTATAGGGAAGCAGATAAAGGTTATCATGTTTATTGTCCTGACCCTAAATATCGTAAGATTTATCATAGTCATGATGTAATACTATATTTTCTTATAGGCAAGATCTTGTATTGTCTTCTCCTTATGCAGATGATCAGGCTAGTACAAGGGAGAAGGTGGAGTTCATTGTCCCTGTTCCTACCACTAAGGAGATAGTCCCACTTACTTCTGAGTCTTAGGAAACTCAGACTGATGCCATTGTATAACTTGATCCACTGCTAGTGCAACCTAATTATATATTGGCTTGAGATCGTCCTATGAGACAGAACCAATTACTAACGAGATTGCAGGATTATGATTGTGATCTCTTTGCTTATGTTTTAGTTGCTGGATAGGAAGTTGACACTTATTGTGAGGCTATTGCAGTGTACACACTGCAAATTGGATAGGTGTTATTCAGGAACAAATTGAAAGTCTTCATAAGAACGAGACTTGGGATTTAGTGAAGCTTCCTAAGGGTAAGCGTGTTATTAGTTGCAAGTGGATCTACAAGCTCAAAGGAGGACATGTTTGTCGTTTGAAGAGATCTTTGTATGGTCTCAAACAATCTACGAGATAGTGGTATAAGAGGTTTAACTCTTATAAGTAGTTATGATAATTGTGTGTATTTTCAAAAGTTTCCTGATGGTTCCTTCATCTATCTTTTGCTTTATGTTGATTGCAGTGCCTAGTAAGACTCTTGTTGATAGGTTAAGGCCCAACTTAACAGTGAATTTGATATGAAAAACTTGGGTGTTGCTAAGAAGATTCTTTGGATGGAGATTATTCGAGATCGTCAAGTAGGTAAACTTATGCTCTCTCAAAAGAAATATATTTAGAAGATGCTTGATAAGTTCAATTTTTAGCTCACTGTCAGTGCCGACCCTGGGTAAGGGCCAGCAGGGCACCTGCCCAGGGCCCACGATGAAAAGGAGCCCCTTGTTGATTACTATTGAATGTTATGGTTCGTTAAACATGGTTGTGGCCTATACTTTTCTTGGCTACCTCACCCAATTATTGAATCTTGCATATTCCTTTGTACTTCCAACCTTTCAAGTTTCCCACAATGCCTTCGCTCTCCGTTCTAATTTTCTTCGACTCCTGCTCTTACGTTTCCATTGAAAGAGAAACCTTAAATAAGTTCAGAAAAAAGTGCTTTCGATTACAGTATGCAAGAAGCCCATGATGAAAAGGGCCCCTAACCCCATATTTTAGCTTTTGACTCCCACAGCATATAACTAATTCATTCAAAATTGATTTAACGTTGGTGATATTTCGAAGAGTAAACATTAGGCAATTTCCAAGATTGCAGGTAGTAAGTACTCCAAGATTGCAAGTTCCAAGATTGAAGGTAACGTAGGCTGCAGGTAGAGGTAGTAATAAATAATTTTAACGTTGGTGATTTTTGACGTTATAAGTTAACGTTAGGCAAGTTTATTTAACATTATAAGTTAAGTTAACGTTATAAATTAACGTTACAAGTTAACATCTTATGCTTATAAATAGTCTTGAAATATTTAAATATACTTTTACCTTCTAATTTCTTTATTTTCATTAATATATGTATTTAAAGTACTCTAACTCAAAAAATAGTAGCAAAAAATTTTACGATTCTGTTTTCTGAGTTCTGAGTATAATTTAAAGGTAAAGTTTCTGATTTTTTAATATATTTTTTCTCTTTATTTTTTTATTTTTAATATTAGATATTAAGTTTTGCTATTTATTTTTTCCTCTATCACAGATATAATACCATTTATATATCTTTGTGATATATTGTGAAGTTGTTAAAGTTTGGTTGTACCTGCATATTTCTTCTAATTCCAAACATGTAAAATTAAGTATATTGTCGATTTATAGGGGCCCTTTTTTTCATGTCGCTCAGGGCCTATAAAACGATAAGAACGGCCCTAGTCACTGTAAGCCTGTTATTATTCCATTTGCTGCACACTTTAACTTATCTGCTAAACAATGCCCATCTACTGGTGAAGCTAAAGAGCATATGTTTCACGTCCCGTACTTTAGTGTCGTTGGTAACTTGATGTATGCTATCGTATGTACCTAGTCAGATTTGTCCTATACTGTTAGTGTTGTATCTAGGTACATGCATAATCCTAGTAAGGAGCACTGGGAAGGCGTGAAGTGGATTCTTCGCTACTTGAAGGTTTCTAGTGAACTCGGATTAGTCTTCGATAAAAGTCGTTCTGATCCCGGTGGTGTAGTTAGCTTTGTTGATGCCGTCTATAATGGTGACCATAATTGGAGAAGGTCGCTTTCATGCTATATTTTTACTCTTTGTGGTTCCACTATTAATTGGTATTCTTCTCTATAGTCCATTACCACATTATCGACCACTGAAGTGGAGTATATTGCTACTACCGAAGGAGTGAAAGAAGCTATTTGGCTTCGAGGTTTGGTGAAAGAGGTTGGTCTACAACAAGATGTCCTTATTGTCTTCCGTGATAGTTAAAGTGTCGTGCACCTCACAAGAAATAGTAAGTATCACTTTAAGACTAAGCATATTGATGTTCGATGCCACTTCGTTTGGGATACTGTTGAAGCAAATGAAGTTATTGCTGAGAAGGTTCACACCGCTGAGAACTCTACTGAAATGTTGACTAAGCCACTACTTATTGGTAAGTTTAAGCATTGCTTGGACTTAGCTGGTATACTTGATACTTGAGTGCCTTTCAGGGTTTACAGCAAAGAGAGTTCTTACTTTTGATATTGTGTCAAGGTGGAGATTTATTGGGATAATGACCCAAACCTTCAAGATTCTTTCTCTCACACACATGTGGCAATGGATTTACATAACAGATGCTTGGCATAATGGGTCACTTGTTTTATTTTCTTTTTTTTTACAGCTATGTATCTAAACTATTTCCAAATTCCTACTCTATGTAGGTTTTTTATCCTAGGGTTATACTACTATATAAACACCCCCTTGGGGGTCCTTTGTAACATATATTGGTGTACTCTTCATTAGTCCTAGGGTTTGTGTGAGGGAGAGAGAAAACATTTGTAATTTTTCCTCCTTGATGTAGTGTATATTTTGGGACTCTCTTCACCTCGTGGGTTTTTCTTTGAACTCTCGGGTTTTTCACATAAAAAATTCTTAGTGTCCTTTTACTGTTTTCTTTATTTAGTTGATTGATTCTATCGCTTCCATAATTACTAGCACAACACCATCATAATTTCAACCAATCTTCTCTGCATTAATTAATCCTCCACCAAATTCATTCACTTATTTCCCCAGCAAAATTACTGAATGGCTTCTAGATACTGGTGCTTCTTCGCACATGACACCCAATAACACTATTTTCGACTCCATTCAACCAGATCACGATACTGATCAAGTAGTTGTCGATAATGGTACTACTCTCCCCATATCCTCCAAAGGTTCCTTATCTTTCCATACAAATCTTTGACTATTACACTTAAATAATATTCTCATTATGGGTAACCTTACTGCCAATTTACTTTATGTTGCTCAATATGTTAAAGACAATTTATGTTTAATTGAATTTAACCCCTTTGGTTATATTGTGAAGGACCTTTCCACCAAGATTCCACTTCTCGCAAGAAACATCCACAATAATCTCTGCCCTCTTAAGATTCTTATCAATTTCACAAATCTCATGACTTTTGCTGCTCAATGTGCTTCTTCACACCTCTGCCATCAATGTCTTGGTCATCTATATACTCAAATTTTTTCAAGATTATTTACATCTAATTTAGTGTCTCATACCCATCTTTATTGTAATTTATGTCTTCAAAGCAAAAGTTATCGTCTTTCTTTTCCTACATCTACTAGAGTATGCACTGCACATCTTCAACTTATTCGTTATAACATTTAGGGACCATCATCTTTTTTATCACTTTTTGGTTCAATATACTTTACAATTTTATTGATAATTTTAGTCGTTACACCTGGATTTTTCCTTTAGATCATAAGTCTCAAGCGTTATCATTTTTTTGAAACCACTGCTAGGAACTTATTCTTTAGAAAAAAACAAAATGTTTAAATATGATGGAGCCTTTGAACTCTTCAAATGATCATTTGCTACTTTTTTTCACCACTTATGGCATTTCTTTTCATATTTCTTGTCTTCATACCCTACAACTAAATTTGTCATTGAATGTAAATTTTGTCACATAATTGAAACATGAATCACTCTTCTTGTTCACAGCTCTCTTTTGAAGCCTTTTCAACTATTGTTTACCTTGTAAATTTTTTACCGTCATCTACCTTACATTTCAAGTCTCCTCACGAACTATTGTTCAATTCTTCTCCTAGTCTTAATCATCCTCAAGTTTTTAGTTGCACATGCTATCCTTTTCTTGCTTACACTAAAAGTGATAAACTCACACCTAAATCCATTCCATGTGAATTGATCCCTCCATAAATAAAATTTATTTTTCCCAACATGTTAGATTTCTTGAAACTCAATTTCTTAATCCTTAACCCAACATCTCTTCCTCTTCTACCACTTCTTTATCTTTACCATTACAAATTCAGTTATCATCTGCTCCCTTACCACTTTCTAGTTTTCTCTTTTTACCAGTCGTGACTATTTCTACCTCACTCATACCTCCTATACCCTCTTCCCTGCTTATTCCACTTGTTCCTTAACTATCATCCTCCTCTTCTCATCCAATGGTCACTCACACTCGGGACCATACTCGACCTTTAAAATCTTTTCTTGACCATAATACTTACAACACTACTATTCCTACATCTCTTGATCCAGACCGTACTTCTTTCACTCAAGTAAACAAAATTTCCTAATCGGCGACAAGCTATGCTTGATGAGTTCGAAGCTCTCTGTCATAACAATACTTGGTCCCTTATTTCCCCTCCTCCAGGTGTAAATATTTTCATTTATAAGTGGGTATTTCGTACAAAGCTTAATCTTGATGGTTCCTTTAGTCGCTATAAGCCTGCCTGGTAGCTAAAGGCTATCATCAATCACCCAGTCTTGATTTTACTAACACATTTAGTCCGGTTGTCAAAGCAACTACCATTCGCCTCATTCTTACAGTTGCCTTGGCTAAAAACTGATCCATTTGTCAGCTTGATGTTAACAAAGCTTTTCTCCATGGCAACTTACAAGAACCTATTTTTATGTAATAACTACCTAGTTTTGCTGATCCTCATCATCCTTATTATATATGCCATCTACACAAAGTTTTATGGTCTTAAGAAAGCTCCTGGAGCTTGGTTTTACCATTTAAGTTATTAACTTACACCTTCGGTTCACTTCATGCAAAGTTGATACATCTCTTTTTATTCACTCCACATCAACTCACACCATCTTTTTCCTTGTTTAAGCGGATGATATCTTAGTAACTAGTTCTCCACAGCAATTTGTTCAAACCATCATTAATTCTCTTCACTCTACTTTCATCATAAAAGATCAAGGTCCTCTTCACTACTTTCTTGGCATCAAAGTCACATTTACGCCCCAAACATATTGAAATTGATATGCATTTTGTTCATGATTTGGATGCAAAGAAATTTTGTTCATACGTCTATATCAACTTCTCACCAACTTACTGATATTCTCACCAAACCATTGGGTTCTACTCTCTTTTTAATGTTACGTCACAAGCTCAATGTTCTTTTAAACAATAGCTTGTGGGGGCTGATAATAGAACATCTTCTAAATCTTATCTTTTATAATTACATTAGATAAACTCCTCCTTGCACCAAGGCATCTTAGTTTAGATAACATCACATATAATCTGATCATTTAGTTTAGATTGAATCAATTACAAATTAATTCACCTTATCTCAAATTGTGTATAAGTATGGTATATGTTGTAAAGCAAAACATATCAAAAATTAATACATTGCACTTCACTTTCAATTTCTTAGATTTATTCTTCCTTTCAAAAAGAAGCATTAAATTTGATAACACAAAAGCCTATTTGAGAAAGTGTAGATTGAGGCTTGTTGCGTACATTGATTTTGTGAGCATTTACTTTTATTTTTCAATTTGAAAGAAGCATTAAATCTGATAGTACAAAAGCTTATTTGAAGAAGCTTAAACCAAAGCTTGTGGCGTGTGTTGATTTTTGTCAACATTTCCTTTTGTTTTCAATTTGAAAGAAACATTAAATCTGATAGTACAAAAGCCTATTTGAGGAAGGCTTGATGAGACTTGAGAGTAAATACAGAGAATCAAGCAGCATTTGAGATACGGCGTACAGACAATCTGCATTGGAATAACAAATGGGTTCTGTTATGATACGAAACACTGCTCACAAGAATGGGGTCTGGCTTCTTGTTAACAAGATGTCTTCGTCAAGATTTAGTAGTGTTAGGAGTAACCAGTCTTCACAGTGAGCCTAAGAATTGCTTAACTCTCTAAGTCCTCAGACTACAAAACAGGTGTATCTCCACGATATAATGTCGATATTCTTAATCTCTTGCCACCTCATAGCTGTCCAACAATGAGCGGAGAAAGTACAACAATTTCTTGTTCTCATAAACGATTGGTGACTTGTCAATCTGCTCCCCCAAATAGGAATAGTTACAAAACGTTATAAAATCTCTTACCAGACAAAATTCTATCCAAAATTTATTAGCTGGAGTTATATGTAAAAATATGACCCATAACTTGAAAATTTAATTTAAATATATAGTTTTGGTATTATTTAAATATATAGTTTTGGTATTGTTTCTATTAAAATGTCAAAATAATATAGTTTTGGTATTATTTGTGGAACCCAAATTTTCCAAAAATTAGTCTGAAGCTCGGTCAAAGTCCCGAGAGCAGAGCCCGGCCCGGCCCGGCCCGGCCCTATTGTATCTCCGAGACACAATTATTCAAAAACCTATCATTAAGATAGACTAGAGCAGCGAGTGAAAGAGATGCTAATGATTAGAAAGTGGAGTCCAGTTCTGCGTCATCACTGTAACGTATGTGAGATACGTAGATTTGAGGGGCCCATTGCCGGGCCTCCGTCTCCGTAGAAAAACAAGAGCTGAGCTGGCACCTCATGACTTTTGAGATGGTCCATACTTCACCCTCTTACTATATATCATATACCATTTATTTTTTTCCCTTTTGGAAACGAAAAATTCGTAGCACCTATGTTTTAATGCATGCATTAAATAACTTGCATATAATTTTTAAAATATATATGCAAAATCAATTTTATAATAATTTAAAATTTAATAAAAAACAAATTTAAAGAGAAATTCTTTTTAAATATATATATATATATTTGAAATTAAATTGAGCAATGCAAAATTTGCAACGAGGCCAGCTACTACATCAACCTGGATAATTCGCGAATTGGTTTTCCTGCTCTGTTCCTAGAAAAGTAAATGAATCTTTCGATTTCTAAACAAGTACAGGTTCACGCAGCTTGTGTCCTTAATCAGGACACGAAGACATTATATAAACCATGCAGCTTGTGTCCTTAATCAGGACACGAAGACATTATATAAACCATGCAGCTTGTGTCCTTCATCAGGACACGAAGACATTATATAAACCATGCAACCCCGTCCACTTGCAGAACTTTTATTATCACAAAATGCCGACAGATTACTTGAATCATTTCATGCATTTATTTTATCACAAAGACCATATCTTTCTAGTCTACCATCCAACGAAATCATCCCTCTAAGCAGATTGCATACTTGATTACTCAAGTACAAACAAATCCCAATACGAAGCCACCACACCCCATTTATAAGTATGTGGAATACCTTCCTTTTTTTTTTTTTTTTTTCTATCGGAGACAAAAAGGACAGTGAAAAGGAATAAAGAGAAAGATTATGAAACCAATCCTGTTCCTAACATCTCCCAAGTGCGTTGAGAAAGCCAATGAACCGTGCGCTACAACGAGGAATGAAACATTGCTGTAGGACAGTAGGAGACAAAAGAAGGACCAAAATGGCAACTTCTTCTTGTAAGGATAAAGTGTATGGAGAGCAGAGGGTAGGGACTAATTACATAATCTGGGAGTGGAAATTTGGTTGAAGTTGGAGGGACGAATGTCGAGTTCTTGGGTCCAAGCCGTCCGGTCCTGAACATGCAAATGCCAGTAGGTCTGAGCCAGCGAGTCTGGGTCCATTATATCACCTGCTCCACTTATTTGTTGTTGTTGGTTCCCAGTTGCAGTCCTCTGCAAGGTCGATGGCCCCCTACAATGTCCGTCCGTTTCTCATTAATTGCTCATCATTCATCATTTATCACTCCTTTCCCCCTTCACAACTATGCAAAAATGAGCTCTTCACCAATGCTTCCAATTAGGTTAATGTCTCTTGTTCCAATCTTATCATTTTTGGCCGTGTATTATATATGCTATTAAAGTTAGGGCCTTTGGGGCCTATAAGCAGTAAAATTTATAGAATCTATTGCAGTTTTCTTCTGTAATGGGAGGCAGAGGCAGATATGAGATAGATTCTTTGGGAAAAAAAAAAAAAGAGCATCAGAAACCGATACAGATATAAAGATGAGAATGAACTAACCTTGGTGGTCCAATTACACCATCGATGATTACGTGTGCTACGTGCACACCAAGAGGTTGGAACTCCCTGGCCAGGCATTGAGATAGAGCTCTCAAAGCAAACTTTCCACAACCTGTTTTGATGACATACGTGTACACATGTTGAGATTCAGATCTATAAACGCCAGAAAAATAAAGCACTTTAAATAAAAAGAAATAACATGGGTAGTCTCCAAAGATAAATTTTTTCAAGATTCATGTTTTGTGGAGTAAGTGATTACATAGTTCAGATAAGCCAGCAAACCCACACAAAGAAGCTGCACACCCAGTGAACAAGATTGTTCCTTTCCCTCTCTCCACCATCGCTGGAATAACCTGGCAACATAAAATACGAAGCTTAACATACAGGAACTCTACTTGATAGGGTAATGGTCTAATTAGGTCATTAACTAAGTTGGGACAACCGAAATGGAGGGTCGAGATATGGTATACTTGTTGGGCACAAAGGAAGGCACCAGTCGACGAGACTGCGAGTGATTTTTCGAAGGAATCGATGCGAATATCAGTGAAGCTGGTAGGTTGCCAGTCAGAGACCGGCTGGTATGCATTGTAGACAAGAACTTCCACAAAGCCAAGTGAGAGAACCCCTTCAAATGCTTCTCTCACACTTCTTGAAGCCGAGCAATCTATTCTAATGGCATACACCTGGGCCTTCTCTTCTCTAGCTATCTCGTCTGCAAATCTCGACAACCTCCCTGCAAATCATGTATATATCTCGCCATGAGCTTCATCGTTTTTCTCCTTCAAGCTCTGAATTTCTTTTCACTAATTATCTTCAAAAACTATTTGTGTTTCTAACTAACTTGTAATGTAAATCATTTTCAAGAGAAACAAAATGTTAAAACTGTGTCAAAGTCATCACAAATCATTAGCAGTTAAAGCGGTAAAAGGACAAGTCTGTCTCCAAGATTAGCAGAAAAAGGGAATACTGGTTGTGTAACAATATTGAAATATCCTCGTTATCTTTTCTTTTTCTGGCAAAGCAAACAGGTGGAGAAGGAGAAGAGAGATATATGTCATTAAGAGAAGTACCTAAGTCACGGGCGAGGATGGCAACAGTGTAACCTTCATGGGCAAACTTGCGTGCGATGGATCGGCCCAGCTTTGGTCCGACGCCGACAATGGCTGCGATGCCTTTGGTGGGGACGGAGCTCCCCATGTTTCGCATCTTGGAAGAAGCCTATTCGGGTTTTTCCCCCCCTGATGTTGGAATTCAGTTGATAATAACTAGCTAGTAGCAGCAAGAGCAAGCAAATTCTGACCAGTAGTTAGTTGTTGGTGTTACTTAAGAGCTGACCCTAGTTGACAGGGAAGTTACTACTACGATGGGGATAGAAGGTAGGGGTGGACGGTACTGCGCCTACAATCTTCTTCATACCTTTCTTCCGAAGTCTTTGCGTCTTTGCCTCCTTCCTCACTGGCATTGTCCTAACTATAATCCATAACTCTTTTTTATCGAAGGATTGGCTTTAGTGGTAAAAGATGTAGAAATAGTTTATGTTCACATCACTTTTAATGAAAAACAGAGTATATTTGATTTAAAGTATTTATGTCAAATTAGATTGAGTAATGTGATTAAATGGTTCAAGTACAGATTCTTAGATACATAGTTTATAATGTGATCAAAATGTAATTTATAAGTTGTAAAAAAATAAAAATAAGAACAAAAATTCTCCTAATTGGTTCCTTAAAATTTAACAAATTATTTAAAAAATTTAATATGTCAATAAATTATTTATTTAAATGCATATTAAAATTTATGTTTAAGAAATAGGGAAGTAAATTTATGTTTAAGAAATAAGAGCCCTCTCTCCCCAAGTAATTGGTCACATGGATCAACCTTTAGTTGTATCATTCGTCACGACAATGACAAAGAAGATAAAAAATCTTCGGAATTGAAAGTGACCATTTGCCAATGAAAACAATCTTTGAAAATGAAAGTGAAGCTCTCTATTGATACAAACATGGCCAATTTATCATCATATGATCATATGCTCTAGTGGATCTGGAAATTTACAGAGAAAGGTGTAGCAATCTCTTTTTTTCTTTTCAAAATTTCTAAGGAATTCATCTCAGAATCATTTCCTAGAACCAAAAAATTAAAAATGAAACTACAATTATTCAATGAACCTGCCCTACTGTTCCTTCTGTCTCAGACAACTCATGTACATGGGGTTCTTAATCAATTGAAAGCTGAAACAACTGTTGGCGTAAAGTTTTCTATCAGAGATATGAAATATCAATCGTCAAAGCCGTGATCATCGTCGGATATTTTAATACTTCTACTTTTACAATCTCTGATTGCCTGTTACGTGTGATGTTAATTAATACAATAGAACGTAACGATTTATAATAAAATAAAATATAATATAGTAAAAAATTGTTTGAAAAAATGGAAGAATTTATAATGTAACGTAATGAAATATTGTTTGGAAGATAGATATAATGGAATGGAATATATAATAAATGACTATTATACTTTTGATATTAAAATAGTTGGTTTAACGCTATGATTTTAAAAAGAAATTATGTCCAATTAAAAAGTCATAATTTAAATCACAATAGTGACAAATAATGTTTTTACATATTTTTATTTTAAAATAATAAAAATTTTATTATCTTATTATTAATTATATACATCAAGGTTTCTTTAAAAATCTTAAAAAGGAACATAAAAGATTACAACTTAAATGGTACACCAAAAATCAGTGGAATTGGACAATTGAAGACACTACCTAAGTCCAAAAGTTGAAGGAATTATGGAAGGATTTACCTATTCTATGTAATTATCTTACAAAGGATGTGCTCAAATTGATGCCAGCATAGATACACGAGAAGGATGCTTTTTGGCATAACCATTCAACCAAAAGAATAAAATATTTTTATTAATTATTTAATAAATTTCATTTTAGTCTACTATATGTGATTTATATTTAAAAATAATTTATTTATAATTTATTTATATAGAAATATATACAAACATTAAAGAATAATTTTTAAATATTTTCCATTTTCATTAAAAAAATTATTTTATTATTAATTATATACAATTTATTATTAATAATATAAAAATATTATTATTAAGGTAAGGAGAAATAATATTAAAATATTATTAATTATATACTAGTTTTGTGGAGCATAATAAATAAATATGGAGAAAGAGCATAATAAATAAATATGGAGAAAAGGGAGTTAAGATTAGAAGAAATAATTAGTATTAAGAAAAATTATTGAGAGTATATTAGGTAGTATGTATTTATTAGTTTATGTTCTTTCCTAAACTCCCCAAATCAAATGTTTCTTATTTTTACTATTTAGAATGGAATGAAACGTAACATAAAACCCTCCACTTCTATCGTATTACATTTCATTCCATTATAAAATTCTCAACTAAACGATAGAAGTTTATTACGTTTTATTCCGTTCCATTACTAACTTCTCAGCTAAACAGGGCTTAAGTTCTCTGTCATTTAGGTAATTACTAAAAAATCAAAATATATTTAATTTGTGAGGAAAAAGAAAAGAGGCAGCCCTCGTGAATCGTGATTGAAGCCATTTGTTTCTTGCTTTCTTTTAATCTTATCAGCGGTTTCTTCAAATTTGAAGTAGGGCTACCACCAAGCACCAAAGTCCGGTAGTAATAGGTTGGTATTTGCATAAGTTTGGTTAAGAGTTTCACAAAGTACGAACAAGAATTAATCTAGATTTGGTAATAATTTAAAGATGCTACTGGGCAGCCTAAAATATCTCGTGAGTTAAAAAAAAAAATTGAGGTAAGGCCATTCATGTCTCGACTATCTCTCAAAATAAAATTTAATAATTATATAGTTTATATAATATTATTTCAAATTAAATATTTCACAGTTTCTTTAGTTGCCGTATAAACCTTACATTAATTACCTCATAAATTGCTAAATAAAAGTATTAGTTAATAAATAAAATTTTAGCCAACCTTTAGAAGTTTTTTTTGTATGTTTCCATTTAAACAATACAAGTTTATTGCTTATAGGCTTTATATGATAGTCTCTCAATTTAACAATCTAAAAATTTCTAAATTTAAATATTTTTAATAAATTAAATGTTAATCAACTTATGAGATTTCTTTCTTTTGTATTCTTTTCATCTAAATATTTAAGTAATATAAGGAGCTTGTTCTTTTTCTTTTAGGTCATTTTCTTCTTTAAAAATCTGTTAAGCTTTTTCTTCCTTTTAAACCAAGAATCTATTGGTAAGATATCGGTTTCAATTATCCCATGTAAAATTATCTTCCATTCTCACTTAAACTTGTACAAATTGAGTTCGCTCCTATGTTTTGATATTTTAAATTCAAAAATTGAAGGATTTGATTTTTTAAATAATTAATTTATGGATTGGATTTGAATATAAAAATTAAGCTAAAAATTATGAGTCAAATCTAAAATTAAAAAATCTATATTCATATTTATAAATACCCTAAATTTAGGTTAAGATATAATTTTCATATAATGATTTCTCATTCCCATAATTATTGAAAAAGAGAATAAAAGACAGAAAATTATTTATCAAAATAAGTGATTATTTTTTTAATTTACTAATTCTAATTTAGTTATTTATTTTAATGAAAGTTGCTTTTTTTTGAGTGATGATGGTATTGAAGAATTTTATTTTAGTTAGTGTTCACATAAATATTTCATTTAAATCTTATTATAATTATTTTTTAATATTTATTTACTTAATTTAACTTTTATTATAAATTTTTTTGAAAATTATACTTTTATTTTACAAAAAGTTTATGATCATTTTTATTTGATAAATGATTACATTTTTTAATTTAAATTTAATGTGGTATCATATATTAAGACTTAAATTAATGTTAATGTGTTACAATTATATCTTATATAATTATTAAAACTTTTATAAGATATAAATTTATAAGCCGAGTTTAAATTTCAAAATTTTTTAATGATTCAAATTTGAATTTAAAATTAAGTCTATTTCATGAGTTAAATTTTAAAATTTTAGATTTTTTGTTGGACTTTTAGTTAAAGTGGATCAAACCCAACGTAGATCAATTATCACTATCATTTGTTTCTTTATTTTATTCCTTATTTTTAAAATAAAATGAATTAGCTTTAAGATTAAGTTATTGGGCGAGGATTTCTTTCCTAAGTTACTATAATTTACCAAAAATGTTTTTTAAATCATTTAATTGCATCGTTTGTGTTTAATTTCAACTTTATAAACTTTTTTTTTGTCACACATCAATTATGTAGGCAGTCTATATTTAATCGATTGGAATTCATTCTGACGCATTGTCCTATGTATTCTGCTGACAACCCCAACAAAAGAAATTGAATTCTCGCCAGGACTCGCCCGTCCCTCGAAATCAAGCAAGAACGATCTTACGAAGTTGTTGAGCTGTATGCATACAAATTAACTTCTTTAGCAGTTTTGGTCATAGAAATGCATATAATGGATAAGGACTACAGCTAAGACTTCCTTTTTTATTATTGTTTTGAGTAGAGGTAGAGGGCAAAAGTGAAGATAGCATCCAAGATCAAATGATTTAGCAGGGGACCAGAGCATTTTGCAAGTCTTATCTCAAACTTTTTGAGCTTGTTTGTATATACAATTCAAGTCTTGGGTGGCCCGTTTTATTAATTTGTTGTTGTACCTATTTGTATGGAGAGCCTAAACAGATATAAACCAACGGATTCAAGCTAAATTTATCAACAACAAAAAGAATTATTAGAAGAAAATAATGATGCAAGCTTCAAATAAAACAAGGCTAACATGAAATTTGGAATCCTCGGGTATAAGCACTTAATAAAAATGCAAAAACAATTGATTACCAAATCTTGTTTCAAACAATTAAAATGTTTTGCGTAGGAGAGAGATGATGGCGTATGGTCATTTTCATGACATTCCCATTTCCATAGGACATCCCCAGAGAGAAAGAAATCAATCACAGAGTGCAGGTGACAGAGAAATAGGCAAAGACAAGTGGAGAGCTTAATTTTTGCCTCTTCCAAGTTGAGGGTATTCTTAACCGACACATGCTGCTACTATACTCATGTGTCCATCAATTCAATTTACAATTACAATTTTGGACCACTAACGATCCCTATCAACATTGCATTAATAAACCATGTACAGGAATAGTTCGGAAATATAAAGTATTAGAATGCTATTCATTTTGATATAGGTAAATGCTAAATATAAAATTTTAAACATTTTTTAGGATAATGTATTCAAATTTATTGTAATAAATTAATTTCACATTAATTATTAACATACTCAAATTTAACAATCCTTTTAAAAAAATTTATCACTATAAATATGTTATTATAGATTTTGGTATTGTTAAAAAATTATATTTAAATAAAGATTACATTGCAGCAATAACAATTGCAGTAACAATAGCAACAACAACAACAGTCGATCGAAGCATCAAGAAATCATTGCAGCCTTCTGCGGCCTCGTTTCACCTTGCTCAAGCCCTCCTTGCAGTTACCATTTGAACTTACATAGTTGATTTGTCGTTCACTGTCACTTCGTTTGATTTGAAGATCGAGCAATTTTTTTTATACATATCCAAATTTTTATCATGCAAAGTATGATGTGTTGACGGGATGCAAGCTCCCTTCCGTTGATATCGGTGCTCACTTCATTTGCACATCTTACAAGCTTATGACTACGCATTCAATAGTTTCCATTCTAGCGTTTATGTTTTCTTATTTTTGTCATTTTCAACGTTAATTTTATTGTATATATGTTAGAACTTAGATTTAATTCAAACTTTCAGCAATGTAGTTGTTAGGTTGTTACTATAAAATAAGCTAGGAGATTCACTAGTTGTTAGTTTTCCTATTTACTAGATGAATTAGTTAGAGTAGTTAGAATTCGTAGCTAATACACTGTTAGTGTTTAGTTCAAGTTACAACTCTTATAAAGCCTATTTAAGAGGCTCTGTTTCTCATTAGAGCTAGGTTTTCTTAGAATTGGACACACCATTCTTCCTGTTTGCAAACAATGGCAGCAACTTCCACCACTCTCCGTATCTCACAACCACGAATACTAATTTTCAAAGATGAGTCTTATGAGTTTTGGAGTATAAAGATGAAGACGCTATTCAGATCCCAAGATCTTTGGGATCTCATGGAAATAGATGTCGCAGAATCTAGCAATGTTGAAGCTCGTCTAAAAGACAATCAGAACGTGATGAAAAAGCCCTCTTCTTCATCCAACAAGTAGTGGATGAATCGATATTCTCCAAAATAGCTGCTGCTAAACAAGCCTGGTCGATCTTGAAAACTGAATATCAAGGATCAACAAAGGTAATTACTATCAAACTTCAGTCTCTTCCATGAGATTTTGAAACTTCATGTATGAAAAGCAATGAATCAATCCAAGAACACTTAGCAAAAGTCTCTTCCATTATAAGTTAAATGCGTTCATACGGTGAGAAAATCACGGATAAAAATGTTGTAGCTAAAGTGTTAAGGAGTTTAGTTCCTAAATTTGATCACATAGTAGTTGCAATTGAGGAATCAAAAGGTCTGTCGATTTTTTCATTCGATGAACTAATGGAGTCTTTACAAGCACATGAAGCCAGGATCAACAAAAATGATACAAAAGAAGAAGAAAAGGCATTCCAGATCGAAAGGGAGTCGGAGTCATCAAATCAACATGCAGAGGAAAAGGTAGAATAGGTTTCCGAGGTCGAGGCCGAAGCTATGGAAGGAGTTCCTTACATTGTTCCTATTGTAACAAAAATAAACACACAAACAAATTTTGTTGGTCCAAGCCAGAAGAAGCTAATTATGTCGAGGAAGATGAAGAGCAAGATGACTTCTTATTCATGGCTTGATCAAGCAAAAAGATTCATTTTGGTGATATATGGTATATTGACAGTGGCTGCTCGCATCATATTATCGATGATAGATCCAAATTCAAGGATCTTGATGAATCAATAAGGTCACATGTTCGGCTTGGTAATGACAAGTAGTTCCAGATTAAAGGCCGAGGGACTGCAATAGTATCTATAGGTAACCAAAAGAAGTTTATTAAAGATGTGCACTTGGCTTCATGCCTTGCACATAATTTACTGAGTGTGGGGCAACTAATTGAGTCAGGCTATTCAGTTGGGTTTGAAAATGCAAAATGTCTTATAAAAAATAAATATGAAATTCTAGCATGTGCTCACATGTCATCCAATAGGATGTTTCCCCTTGATATCTCTACAAATGTAGCCATGATAAACGAGACAATAGGAGAAAGTGAGTTATGGCACCTCAGATATAGGCACTTAAATGTCAAGGGTCTGCAGCGGTTGAAAAACAACGACATGGTCAGCAAATTACCTTCTATCATGCTTCTACAAAAAGCGTGTGAAGGATGTGTGATGTAGAAGCAAGCCCAGAAAGCATTCCATGTTGGCAAGTCCAGACATGCAGAAGATCTGTTAGAGATGGTTCATGCCAATCTTTGTGGTCCTATGAGGGCTGAATCTTTATCTAGAAGTAAGTACTTTCTACTATTAACTGATGATTTTAATAGAATGAGTTGGGTGTTTTTTTTGCAACTCAAGTTCGAGAATTTTGAATATTTCAAGAATTTTAAAGCAATGACAGAGAAAAAAAGTTGAAAGATCTTAAGGTTCTTCAAACCGATCGTGGAGGAGAGTTTCTTTCTGAAGAGTTTGTGACTTTCTGTGAAGACCAAGGAATCAAAAGAGAACTGACAGCCTTATACACTCTAGAGAAAAATGGAGTGGCTGAACGTAAAAATCGAACGGTGGTTGAGATGGTTCTACCAATGCTAAAATCAAAGGGCTTCCTAACAATTTCTAGGTTGAAGGTGTAGCAACTGCAGTGTATCTTCTCAACATATCTCCTACGAAGGTTGTGGGGAATTAGACGCCATATGAAGCTTGGAATGGCAAGAAACCATCGGTGAGTCATTTACGTATTTTTGGTTGCATATGTTATGCTTTGTATACAACTGATAGACACAAGCTAGAAGAGAAATCACAAAGATACATCTTCCTCAGTTATTGCTCGTACTCTAAAGCTTACAGATTATATGATCCCTTAATTGGCAAGATTTTAGTATGTAGGAACGTTGTATTTGACGAACAAGGCTACTAGTCATAGGAAGAAAAAAAACAAGAAATCAAATGCTCAAGTGAAAATGAACGATGAGGAAGACACTGCAATAAATGAAGAAACAACAAATCCATATCTTGGAAGCTCACAAAAGTCAACTCTATCAAGGTCAAGTCCATTGTCAAGTAGAGCTTCCTCATTCGAAGAATCTTCACCTGATGAATCAACTCAACTACGTAAAAGTGAGCGTGGAAGAATTCCTCGACGTTGTTTCGAAATTAAAGGAGAAGTGACATCACCATTGGTTCTATTTGCTAAGGATCCAATCATAGTAGAGGAAGCAATGAAAGAGAAGGAATGGCAGAGAGCAATGGAAGAAGAACTTCATGTTATTGAGAAAAATTAGACCTGGGAACTAGACATTCTTCTTAAAGGTAAAAATGTTATAGACCTGAAATGAATTTTTAAAACTAAATTCTTGGCATATGGGTGTATTCAAAAGCATAAAGCAAGGCTTGTAGTGAGAAGTTATGCTCAACAATAAGGCATCAACTATAAGGAAATGTTCTTGCCAATAGCTTGATTTGAAATGGTGAGAATTATTTTAGCACTTGCATCACATAAGGAATGGAAAGTGTTTCAATTTGATGTAAAATCTGCCTTCTTAAATGACGATTTACAAGAAGAAATGTATGTAACTCAACCCCCAGGTTTTGAAGATTCCAGGAATCAAGATAAAGTTTTTCGGTTGAAAAAGGCACTCTATGGGTTGAAGCAAGCCCCTAAAGTATGGTATGGAAAGATCTATGAGTTCTTTCAAAATAACATGTTCAAGAGGAGTATGCATAGGCTAACCTTGTATCTGAAAAAACAAGGTATAGTATGTCTCTACACCGATGATATGATATATACTGGTTCTTCGTTACATCTTATATCTGAGTTTAAAAAGTCCATGAAAAATATGTTCGAGATGACAAATTTGGGAGAACTATGCTACTTTTTGGGCTTAGAAATTGTTCAAACACATGCTGGAATTTTTATGTCACAGAAGAAGTATGTTGAAGATACATTTAAGAAGTTTAATATGATGGGATGCAAAACAACCATCACACCTATGAACACTAACGAGAAGCTTCAAGAAGAAGATGATATAGGAGCAGCAGAAGGAAGCTTGTCTAGAAGCTTGATTGGGAGATTGATTTATCTAACTCATTCTCATCCTGACATAAGTTTTCCAGTTGGTGTCCTTTCACGATTTATACATAAACCATCCAAAGATCACTTTGGTGCAGCCAAGAGAGTTCTTTGTTATTTAGCTGGCATAAAGGAGTTTGGCATCTGGTTTTAAAAAAATGAGTTCAATCTTAAAGGTTATACGGACAATGATTGGGCTAGATCGATTGAAGACAAACGAAGCACTTTCGAAAATTGCTTCATTCTTGGAACAACTGTAGTTTCTTGGTGTTCTAGGAAGTAGGCCACCGTAGCTTTGTCATCCACTTAGGCAGAGTATATAGCAGCTAAAGCCTCTGCTTGTCAAGCAGTGTGGTTAAGGAGGATTTTATGTGATATGGGACAAGAGCAAGTTGAAGCAACTGATATTTTGTGTGATAGCTAGTCAGCCATGATGCTGGCCAAAAATCCTATTTTTCACACCTGTACCAAGCATATTGAAATCAAACATCATTTCATTAAAGAGTTGACGACAAAGGGAGATGTCAGATTGAGAGTTATGGAACCGAAGAGCAAATTGCAAATTTAATGACAAAGAGCTTGGCACAAAAGAAGCATGAGTTTATTTGTGCACGATTGGGAGTCTTTAAGTTTCAATGAAGGCGGGGGGGGGGGGGGGGGGTTAGAAGTTAGATTTATTCAAACCTTCAATAATTTAGTTATTAGGTTATTACCGTAAAATAAGCTGGGAGATTCACTAGTTGTTAGTTTTCTTATTTCCTAGATGAATTAGTTAGAGTAGTTAGAATTCATAGATGATACGCTATTAGTGTTTAATTCAAATTACAACTCTTATAAAGCCTATTTAAGAGGCTCTATTTCTTGCGAATAAAGCAAGGTTGATCAGCATAATCACTTTCTTCTTTTTTTAAAGTTGTTTAGTTCTATAATATTTCTCCAACAATATGAATATACTCTTTTTGGATTTTAGGTTGTTATATGTTTTTGATTGATATATATGCATTTTGAATTTTTAGGATTGTAAAGTCCGCTCCTGTGATTTTGACTCCGAGCAGAGTTTTGCTTTGCATTTACGTGACAAAAAATCGGACCACCTATCCACCGACTCACATATCCACTGACTCTGAAGTTGATCTTGCTCTCTCTCTTTTGCAACCAGTTGTATTTTTTTGGTTTTCCATAGAAGCTCACTATACTTGATTTGTTTGTTTAATATTTGCTCTTCTTTTCCTAAAAATGGAATCTATAAAGTTTGAATTTTTCTTTGTCATCACTGCTTGTTTGTTTTCCTAGTAAGGCACTCTTTTATTCTAGTTGTCAGAGCTATTGAAGGGGAATGACCTCACACAAAAATCAAGACTGATATAAAAATGTTAATTGTAAACCTTGCTTTTCATCCACACCTCCTTGTTTTGGTTATTTGTATTAATGAGTCGAATAATCCCTCTTATTTATAATTTGTTTACCAGTAGGTCACGTTAGGGGATGAACTCAATATTAGTCACATGTATGCTACTGAGAAAAAACAAATTCTTATGATGGATATCAAATGCTTCAAAACCTGCCTCTTATATAATCAATTTTAAGTTATCTTCTAATATGATGTTAGTAAAACCTTAGTATCTAATATTTTTTTATACACAAAATATTTTTAGAGAAGCAAGAGTTAGACTAGTGATAACTTTTTAGGAGAGGGATTTTTGAAATGAAACCATGGAAGAATAATTAGTTTTATTCCTTTTTTTGTTGTTCCTAACTAAACGTAATATTCTGTACAGGTTATAAACAGATACATCCATCACAAACTATACAATCATTTAGCTTAATGGAACCACTAACTTCTGTCACATGGTGTCGGTCCACAGACACATAATAGTATAATAATTTAGCTTAGTGGATTCACTAACATCTGTTACCTAGTGTGGGTCCACAAACGCATAGACACACACAATAAACTATTTTTATTTTGATGGATAGGCTCATGGGATGGAAATAAATTGTCTTCATAATTTGTGATGTCTTTGTATTTCTTAAAGAGATGCTTGGAAATGTGGAGGAAGAGAATAAGATAATCCTTTAATAGATAAACCAGAGGTTGGTATAGGATCAGTCCATCCTTCCATAAAATCTACTTATGGTATTTTGAGTTCTTTAAGGATAAATTTTCTAGGGTAAGACCCATAGAAGGTGCATGTAATAGGAGAATGTTATTTAGGAAAATTATTAAGGTCACATGTAAACATCTTAAGAATTTTTATGACCATGTCCTTAGGCTTAGGCCATTCAGGAGAAGTATGCTAGAGGTATGCCTGGATAGGTGTGTAGATGAAGCCATCTTTTGCTAGGCTATAAGGATTATGAAACACAAAGAAACATTGTGTGTTTTGCTAGGCTGTAAGCACTGCAGGGCCGGGATCTGGGCTAACCCACTGCCATTCATAGGAGGAATTACAATAACACATGCAGAAAGAGTAGAAAGTGCCAAGATGTACCATATTGCTTCATATGGAAGAGTCCCACTAATGAAGGATACATCTAGGTAGGAGGTTTGTATATCAAAATATGAGGGACACGATGGTATTTTTTTTTCTAAGTGAAGCAAATGGAAAAGGCTTCTTCTATCTAGGTTATTAATTTCTTCAATGGTAGTGGGTTCTTTTGCATAAGGGGGAAATGTTATTTAGATTTTTGCTACCCTGAGAAGATCATCCATTAGGTGTAACATCCCACCCCCGATGGGAAGGGTAGAATAGTAAGTTGGAAAGGGCTGAGAGTGTTTAGTATGGTTTTGAAATATTCACGCATATTCTCACACGGGAATAGTGAAATTGGCACATGAAAATGACTGTACATGCATTCATGACATTTCCCGGTATATGTGCCTATCTGTAATTTTGTTATGGAAAAATATGATTTCATGCTTAAAAAATTATTTGGAGTGGACTGTTAGGTGTTTTATATTTTTGGAGAATTTTAGAAATTTTTCTGGAAATTTTCAGGGAAAATTTCCGGATCGAAAAAATCACCAAATGGCGGACTGAATTGGTTTTCGGTACTGAAAATTTCTGTCCAATGGCACTGAAATGTTGGGTACATTATTTTGGGGTTTTAATTAGAGCCATTGGAATTGGATGACCTAGAAATTACATTTGTTTTTAGGGTTCTTTTAATGTTATTTGGAAAGCATTATAATGGTGACACTTGTCACTTTTTCAACCTAGTATTTAGTCTTTAGTTTTAATTAAACCCCCTTTCTTGCTTCATTCACAACACTTCTAATTGGAAGAGAAAAAAAGGTGATTTTGGTGCTTCTTCTCTCATCTTCGTAGTCTTCTCCTTCCTCTCCTCTTCTTGATTTTTGCTTGCTTCTCTTTTCCATCTCCTTCTCCATGGCTTGCTCTTCTTTGATCTTAAACATACAAAACAAAAGTTCAACCTAAGCCTTCAAGTTGATGATCGTACATGGGAAGGGAAATTAGGAAGTTGGTGACAAATGGAAGATTTGAAGCTTAAATAGAGGCACATTTGGAGCGTCGATCCACCGACGTTGCTGAGACTTCCCGGCATTAGCTCGGAAGCTGTAGGTGAGTAACCTAGACGGTTCTCTCAATTAGTATATGTTTACTGTGGTGGATAATGGTGGGTTTTGTGATTGTGTGTTGTGGATTCCGGACAGAAGGTCCGATGTATTGGGAGTTACGGCATAGAAGTATTATCTGGTTCTGAATCTGTGCATTCTGTGAATTACTTGTTTCTGATTGTGACACGTTTACTGATTGGCTCAATGGTTAGAGGCGTTCACTTAAAGTGAAACAAAACCTTGAGGTCATGGGTTCGAATCGTGGATTCCACCAATGACCAAAGAGGACAATACTGATTAGTGGGGGTCGCGTGCAACCTTGAAGTGTGGGTCGCGTGCAACCTTGAAGCACCCGAGGAAAGCCCGGCGAGTGCGCAAAACACGGGCCCAACACGCAAAACACGGACCCAACATTAAAAATAGTTATGGTATCAGAGCCCAATATTAAGATCTTACTTGGGCTATATGTTTGTTAAGATTGAATTTGGGAGAATGTGCTAAGTTATTGTTTGATATAGATGACGAGAGTGATGATTTTTCATGGGCAATCTTCGGATATGTGTCAGAGCGCCACTATTAGGATCTTTCATGGGCGCATGTGTGTAAGTTACACACATAAGAAATTGTTAAGAGTTTCAGTTGATAGAATTAGTAGAAAGGAGAAGCAGTGCATGGGTAAATATGGTAAATAGAGATTCAATGCCATTACATTGGAGGTTTTGAAAGTCTTTGGTTGAGAATTGGAGTCTCGGGTTGTTAAGTTGACGTCCTTAACGGTCGGATGATTCCGATCTCGATCAGAGTATGTATCGACATTCCTTTCGATGTTTGGAATGAATTGAGCACAGAGTTTGATAGGATTATGCATCGACGATTTCGAATTGATTGAGGAAAAGTAGGGGGACAAGTGGAAAGATGAGATTAACAAGTGGAATTTCATGAACATAGCAAAATTTTTATGGTTTTATGAAGATGAAATCGGAACCTATGTGGGTATATGCTTTTAATAAATTCAATAAGCCATTTTGTTTTCTATACAAGAAAAGTTAATGTTTTGCATTGTATCATGATTTTTGCATAAAGTGTGCCTTAAATGCATTAAGAAATTGCTACTTGATTGCTATGTGATATGTGATTTACGTAATGAATTTTCAAGTACACAATTGAATTAATGGCTTATATATATATATTATGCGAGGTTAAAGGGAAGCTAATATGAAGAGTAATGATATTAGTACAAGTCCAAGAAGGTTA